>JAVQJF010096007.1:0-13546 GCA_036023855.1 Gadopsis marmoratus | reverse complement strand
AACTGTGTGGAGGCCAAGTCCACATGTCTGTGTCTGTGTGATCAGTGCAGGTTAGAAAAGAAGCTGGTTAGAATGCATGGAAGACATAGTAGTTACAGATGTAACCAGTTCTATGAGTGCGTGTGTAAAGCAAAACTTAGCAGAGTGGCTGTCCAATAACCCAACGATGAAACAGAGCACAGCAACACAGTTCAGTGAATAAACTGAATCAGTGCATGTAAAGTTTCAGTACGTTGATCAAGTCTAACGGTCCGCTGCTTAGCCGTGTATCGTTGCTATGGTAGCAGTTTATGCCCAGTTAGTTACCAGTCCGCGAAGCCTTGCTGCTGTCAGCTGGCGATTCCATCAGTTGTAGATTGAACGCAGTCTTTGCTGTGCAGAGTTCTGGTGGTGCAGGTCGGAGGAAACCGGTCGGGTATTTGGGTATTTTCTTATGTGAATGTCATTTGTCTTGTCACTGCTGTTACTCTCTGAAGTGCAGTGCAGAGAGGGATCTATTATTGTATATACAGTCCTGATTGGCAGGACATGCTAATCGGGTTTTGACACTATCGGTGTTCTGACTGATGGAAAGCTCCTGCAAGAAGCAGGAAGAAAAGCCTTTTCAACTGTTTGCCAGACGCACAGAAATGTCTGAGCCTGAGGAGGAAAGTTGACGTGGAAAACTGCAGCTTCAATGAAGAATGGACTGATAAGTATTCATTCATAATGGCAGCTGTCAGTAAAGCTGCATCTGAACGCTGCACCTGCAGTCAAACCATCACTGTAGAAGAAAGTTCTCTCTACAAGCTCTAAGGCTGCAAGTGAAGCTTTACACAATAATAATAATAATAATAATAATATATTTACAATAAATAAAATATGAGATAGACATGTATTGAAATAAATATAGAATCATATATGCAATAGTAATGTAATAAATACAGATTCTGGATTGCTATATTAATTTAAGAGCCTCTCTCTGTGCACTCTGCAGTTATGTAAGGCCTCTGGAGGATGCCCCTGTCATAGCTGCTGCATGAATATTTCAATAAAAAGTATTTTTTCTATTCTAACTGTTGCCTCGGGCTACATTATGATGTGCAGTGGCACAGCGAGTCATCAGGAACATCTATCACTTGGTGTCGTTCATCTCCTGAGATTTGCGGAGGTGTTTCCTTTTTTACTGTTTTATCGGAGTGGAAGAAGTTTTCTTCGGGGCTCTAATTGGCACCTGGGAAGACAGAACTCAGGGCTGGGTATAAAAAATGCACTGAGTGAGAGAACACCAGCAGGGGGCGTGGCCTCGTGGCTTCATAGAGTGTGGGTCAGCTGACACAGAGTCCTTGCATAATAGATATTTCATGACGTAGACAGGTCCCAGCCGGCTCACTCTTATAGCAGCACTGGCCTCGCAGGGCTGATCTAAAGCAGAGGACGGCGTGTCGAAATGCAGATTTTTATACGTTTGGTATGAAATGTCAATCCTGACCATCGTTGTTGTGTCACAGTGCAGTCATTTAGTTCACAGCATTATTTAAATGTGCACCGCCTCTTCTAAATCAAGCTCTTGTTCAACATAACAACCGTTAGAACATTTTAAATTAGATTCTTTCCTGACATTGCAAAGTCCTGCTCTGATTAATTACCACAAAGCAAATTGTACTGTGATGTGATTGGTGCGTCGGTGCTACTGGCTGAGTCGACCCAGAGGACCCGGACACTTGCCTTGTTATTAAGAGGGTCTACACACTTCTGCTTGTTTTCCTCACCCTTAGCCCAGGAGAGGAAAATGAAAACTATGGTAACATATTCAATATTGTTCCGCTCATGCTAATAAAGCATACGGAATTGAAACTGTGAATGTTTCTTGTTCGCAGCTCTCTGAAGGAGACGGCCTTCATGATATGAGATGTGATTTGTGCTGGGAGTGTTTGTGCAAAGAGTCTTAAAGCTCTGTAGTGAATACAGTGCTTGTTGTGTGTCTCATATCCATTAATCCTCCCTCTGAGGAAAAACAAGATCATTAACTTGTGTGCTTTGGTTGGGATTTACAAAGCAAAGAAACCCTGACGCCACAAAGCCCGCAGAGTCGCGCGCATTGTCTGTCTGCTTATTCTTTAACAGATGTGTGATGTACATTTATAGCCTCTAGAGAGCTAATTGCCACTTAATTGTGTTTGCTTGCTCCCTCTGTGCCCCCCTCTGACAGCCAGACACGTCTTCAGAGAAGGCATCAGTCGTGTCACCAGCCTGCTGCAGCCACGTGGACGCAGCTGTGCCTCCTCTGTTTGCATGGCAGGCAAATGGCAAAAGGCAAAACCAGAGCGCCTCGGAGCCGGGAAGGGCTTATCTCAGACAAACTCGGGCATGAATATCTGCAGCATGATTCACGTTTTACGCAATGTTGTGATGTCTGAAAACACTCCCACTAGGCTTGGAACAACAGGAAGTGGGTGTTGCTGTTGGCAGCCACTTACGCAAGTTGACTTTACCTTTTACTGAGAGAACATAATGCTGCTGCCTGGACCCACCTGTACCTCAGGAAGTGTGCCATTTGAGAAGCGTGCAGCAGAATGTGGATTAGGAAACAATGACGGGCTTTGTGTTCACAGTTTGCCGGGGGGTTACGGTCGGACAAACGTTGAGTACCACACAGGCCAAAGCATGTCACTTTACAGGTTCAGAACCACCTTTTCGGTTTCACAGCAATCGAATCCCCAGGTTATCTCTGATATGCAGGCTAACCCTCGTAACTTTGCTAACTCTCTTGGCAGATCTGGTGCAGTAACTTAGTCCAGCAGCGTCTGCGTTGCCGGGGGTTAACCCACACGGTGCAGCGGCGGGAGGAGAGGGAGGTCCAATCAAATGAGGCCGCGCAAAGCGAGTTGTTGGTATTTTTGGTGGAATCTGGGTCTTGCGCTGAGAATAGATGCCTCAGAACCATGTCTGCCAGTCTGATGGGTTTTGTCCACGAGGACAAACGGTGTTTGCAGCAATAACAGAACAATGCTTGAAATGTAAATCAAGTACTGTGACGAGCCCCTCTCTGTGAGGGCCGAGCTGGCAGGCATCCGGAGCCACAGGGGCTTTTTCAAACAGTATGTGCTTTAAACGTACTTACAGTGCAGCAGCTCGGCTGTTGGTGCAGGTGAGCTGGAGTAGTGGAGCTCATTGATCCTGTGCATCACAGATGGTTTATTCTTGAGCTGTGTCACGTTTTGCAGTGTGATGGGACAGTTTGCTACGTGCGTTACCATGTGATGATATTCAGCATCCAGTGGCAAGAATGTGTAGCGCTCAAACATTCATCAGCTTTATCATCTATAGGTTTAGTCACAGGCTTGTTTCAGTGTCAGCGTCTCCTCTGTGTCTCAGGAACAGAAGCTGTAGCTGACAAATGTGTCTTGTCGTGGCTTTCACTAACGAAAGGATCAGCGTGTAGGTGGTGAAAGCAGTGTTTCTAAAAGCTCTAGGATCTTGAAATAATGTCATTCTTAAAAGCAAAAATAGCCTTTATTGTGCCACTGTTAGGGGTTTGGCTAAACCACATGTTTGATCATCGTGTGTGTAAATAAAGATTTGTAAGTCACATTATAACCACGGTTTTGTTTGGTATGCAGCATTACACTGCAGCAAAGTGACCATTATCTCCAGTAAAACCTGTCTTCTGGGGATGATGTTCACGACATAAAGGTCTGTGGAATTGTTTCCAGAAGAACAATAGAGTTAAAAGGACGGGCCCTGCTCCAGTACCAAGGCTTGGCTTGGTCCCAGAAAAGCCCCATTAATAAATTCCACTCACATAAAGGCTGAGCAAGGCTGAGAATGTGGAGACTGAATGTTACAACTGGGAAATACAGAATGTAAACTCAACATGCTGCTCTCACTCACAGCGTTCTGGGTGTATTCCAATCATGGCGAAAAAGTGCCTGCCTCTGTTATATGATTAAGATCAAAACTCGCGGGGCGGTCTCTTTTCTAATCACATAAAATGTAATTTACACATTTCTCTTCCTGCCTGTGAGCGTGGTAACGACAGCTCGCTTCCATGAGCAAAGATGCAGGTTGTGCGTTTGGCTCTCGGTGCCGCAATTTGTTTATTCCCTTTCATTTGGATTCTGTTCGTATTGGTGTCTGTTGGTAACCCGTCGCAGCGATCTGACACCACATTCATCTCCGTGCAGCGCGGCATGCAGCAGCAGCTGAGGAGTCCTGTTCATCATCGAAACACCAAGTGAGGAAATGTCGTTTGGAAGAAGCACTCAGACCTTTTACTCAAGTAAAAGTACCAATACAACACTCTGAAAGTACTCCCATCCCCCAAGCAGAACACCTATTTCATTAGTAAATTCGTAATTAGCCACACAGAGTCGCTCGAGACTTAAAATAAAACTGGCCATAACTTTTAAAAGGAGCCTATTGTGTGCAGTAACAGCAGTGTCGTCAGCTGATGTCATTTTTCCAGGTATATAATCCAAAGTGGAGCTCTGGTTCCTGTTAGGGGAGCAGTGCTGAGTGCACGACGTGGCTTCACAGTGTTTGGAACCTTTATGAAAGACCACGTCACAGTATCCGGACTCGCTCGGACGCCTCAGAGTGTGTCCTTATGAATGTGCCGTATTGTAAACTCTGCTGATTTATTTTATGCAAGCAGCCAAGAGAGTAGTCATGTTATGTGTTGGCTTCCTGTCCTGGTCTCATAGAGGGGTTCCTGTTCTAGCCCGTCAGTCCTCAATGTCTTTAAATTCTGTTTTATTTCTATAGCGCCAAATCATAACTAAGTTACCTCACAGCACCTGTTCATACAGAGCAGGTCCAGACCGACTCTTTACAGAGACCCAACAATCCCACCATGAGCAGCACCAGGAGACAGTGGCAAGAACCAGAACCAGACTCTGGGTGGGCGCTCATCTTCCACAAACGGTGTCTTCCACGCTGTGCTCTTGGTCGTTTCTTTAGTTAGAACCAAACAGGACACTTCCCAGCCCCAGAATCCAGCTTACAGCACCAGACCTAGCTAGCACTAAAACATTTCCAATGATACCTAGCCGTACAGAGGATGCATCCTAATGATTCTGATGACTCCTTGACCTTCCGTCGAGCACCACGATCGGGTCAAACTCTCCCCTTGACCTCTGGTCGATGAAAAGGTAACTTTTAATAATGACTGGCTTCCATGTGCGGTGTGCTGTGAATATTCATGGTCTCCAGTGGATCAATCATTGATGCCTCTGGCGAAAAAACATGAAATGTATGAATATTAAATTGATTTTGTTCAGGAACAAACAGGTACATTTTTAGCTTTACAGATGGATGGACTGATTTAGCTTACTTTACCTTACTAACACATTGTTTTGTTATTGTGCTGTATACTGTAGCTTTTGGGTTTGACAACAATTATCAAATTCAAAACCAGCATCGAATGCCTTTTTTCCCCCATTCTGCTTTCTATCCCACATGACATGAAAGTGGCAATAGTCCACTCACAGTCACAGGAAGGCCTTCTGGCTCCGTCTCTCACCCCTCCCCCCCCGCCACCTCCTCTTCTCGTCGTCCTGCGTCTGCTCCGACACAGATTCGTGCGCTGAAGTCTCAGCTACGCCTCTTGAATACCGCCAGCATTCTCTGAGAACAGTGGGCTAAATTCTCTGCGTCTGAAGCGTCTCCCCTGAAGAGGCACTGGACGGGACACACTGCTATTCTATTCATTAGATGCCCCGTGATGAAGAGCGAGGTTTTCGTGTCCTGTATCTGGGATTTTGCTGTAATGCAGGGTTGTCTCTCCCATCAGGCCTCAGTGAAGCAGTCGTGATTCCACTGGAGGAAGAAACAATCAATATCAGCCAAGGCTCTCATCAGCCTTGGTGTGTATAATGCACAGTTAGTCCCAGTGCCCCCAGTGAGCCAGGCTGGACATAAAGACGAATTGCAGACTTGGATACTATGGTAACCCCTCCAGAGTTCCCATCCCCCCCATACGTATGCTGACTGTACTCTGAGTCCGTGTGGACCAAGCCGGCTGAAGCTGCTTCAGGAGGGAAATGAATGGCAACATGCTGCGGTTCCCCTCCCAGTCCGGAACGAGCTCAAGCTGCCCAGTTGCTGTGTCAACTATGTATTCGATGCAAGTTGAGCTAAATATCACAATATCAGTGTGAATATTTTTCCAATATGAGTGTATATAAAACAATGCTGAAAAGCTTTGCAAAATTGCAAATAAAATAATCAAACTGATGTTAAATGTAATGAACTACATTTCTTTAGTGTAACTCTTCACAAATACAAAACTTTAATTATGTTCATTTCTAATAACAATTCGCTTGGAGTCAAATAAATAAACAATAGAATTTTTTTGAATGTATAAGCTCATAATGTAATAATTGTGGATAAAGTAAAAAATGCACGATGCAATAAAGAAATGTCATAAACATGGTGAGACATTTTTAATACATTTTATGCAAGTTGTTACATTATGAGTTTAGTGGCAATTTCTTTATGAAAAGTGTATTAACTCAACACACATTGTAATAACTAATTAAAATCTAATGCCTTACGGTGCAGGGTTTGACCTACAGCACCGCTTCCATCCCAGCCACCACGCCGTGGTCTGCACGGTCCACGTTCAGAGACGCACGGTACAGCAGAGCAGCGCGTGCTGGGTTACTGTGCTGCAGAGCTGCTGTCGCTGCGACGGCTGAGTTGCTAAACAGTCCTGCTCGCTCTCCGTCTGAAAACGTATCGCTTGACCTGACTAACCTTCAAGTGTCTGATGAACCTGTTTGGTTGTGGTTCTCTTACAAACTTACAAATTGCAAGTTCATTGTCTTTTTCAGCCCCCCCCTGCCAGACCAGTGAAGTCATATTAGCGGCGCCTACAGATTTTGTCTTGCATGTTTTGCATCATCTGATCGGCCACCAAACTATTTAGATCGAATGCCGGCCGATGACATTTTAAAATGTTATTCCGTGACACTGTGATAGCTGTGGGACAGTCAGCGACAGTCAGTTTTGATGACTTCCTGCTTCTTTAATTGTCCTCACTGATGTCTGAGACTAGATGTGGATGTTTAATCTCAGACAGATGTGTGCGTGTGCATGTGTTTGTGCTGGTTCTTTGCTGTGGTGATTCGTGATGATTACAGCAGCCCTGGCTTCAGGTTCCTGATGACTGAAGTCTTTTCTCTCTCTGTGTTGCAGTTGAAAGAGAAGTGGTTCAGAAGAGGACCTTCACTCGCTGGATGAACCTGCACTTAGAAAAGGTTTGTTGATAGCTTGATGAAATGGTGGCTGCAGAGAAATGGTAATCATGATCTCCACACGCTGTTATTACGGAGCTGCTCGCTGAGCATTCAGTTACTACAGTACCTGGGTGGAACGAGACAACTTCATCCTTTTTATTGCCACCCCACCCCAAAACCCATGGTAGCTCCATCTTCACCGCAGACTGTGTCATGAAGCTGAGAATAGCCCGCCAGCACTCGCTGAATGTGTTTGACGCTGCAGCTGAGACACGTGCAGAGCATAAACGCCGGTTGCAGTTTCTCCATCTCGCTCTCTGGATTATGCATGCTGGTTGTGTGGACCTGCCTGCGTGCAGCATTAAAGTTTCATTAGGCTGTAAAGTGTTAATCTGACAGACGGTGGTCGTTCTCCCACAATGCTTTAACCAATGGTAGGACTATGAACAAGGGCTGTATGGAGGCCCAAAGGGAACGCATAAATAAATACAAAACATTAGAAATAAACAAATTACTATCATATACATAATATTTTGTCAAAAGGAGAAGTACATGAATGAATATATTGTTTCAGTATTTATTTATTTCCACACATACTGCTGCGTGTGACAGCCCACCTCACGATCAGAAAGGAGAAAAATACATACATAGGTAAATAAATAACTATGAATTCATGTTGAAATTAGAGCCCAGCCTAAATATTGGCTGCATTACTAAACTGTAGATTATCAGCGTATGTATGGGCTGATAAATAAACAACATGAAGAACAGAACAGAACTGACAAAGACATGTTTGAGGTCCTTTACAGCCGAACGTTTGTCCATCAAATTGATTTTTACAGAGATAAAAATGTCCTTTTCTTATTTATTGTTGTTGGCAGTATTTCAGTATTCTCTGAGAGTTGACGGGTGCATGGAGGGAGAGAAGAGAGGCAAAGACACTGTGAGGTGAAAACAGAAAACCAGTTATTGTAGTTCGGCCACGGTACTTTACATCCTTGGCTCCGGATCGCCACAATTTTCGTCACTAATCAAATCAGAGTCAATTTGAATACACAGACATGATACACGTATCTTTAGATTGGGACTTACATACATATCATGATCCAGTGTGCATTTTGAATTTACATCCATAAATCCACTGTTCCTGTTTCTGCTTTCTGGACACCTTTTACATGATTAGTCGAAAAGCAAAAGGCTGCCACTAACAACTGCTTGCCTATGAAATGTTGGAAAATAGTTTAAAATGCCCATTATAGTCTCCAAATGCCTTGTTTCCTAATGGAGTTCGCAGAAGGTTTGGCTGGAAACTATAATGTTAGTCGATTGCATGGCAGAGTTTTTGTTTCCTCCCCTCACTCATGTGCACAGCGAGCTCCAGCAGAGCCTCTGCATCGCTGTGTTTCACTGCTCAGCCTATCTCGCCTTTCTGGTTTCAGTCCCGGACCAGGGGCGAGTCAGGGTGAGCTGAGAGTCCGAGCATCTGATCAAATCTTTGTTTTGTCCCACACAATGAGCCTCTCTTCTCCTTCTCACTGGCTGGCCCGGCATCAAATCTCTGACCCACTAATTGACAATCATACATTTGTTTTCTGTCATCTTGGAAAGTTCCAGTCACTTTACCCCCCCACCGTTCACCCATTCACCCTGTTCAGACAAGTTCACAAATGAGTTAGTAATGACTTGTTGTGACCGCAGGGCTGGATGTTGGCTCAGGGACTGCACGCTGTGGGTAACTGGCTGATTTTTAAAGATAAATCTGCATAGTTTACACTTACGTCAACCTCAGATTTCACAGTATGAACATCTCGATCGATGTATGTCCTTATGAAGTGCTGCCTGAGAGCAGTTCAGTGTGATTCAGTGTGTTGACCTGAAGCTCAGGAGTGTGTTTGAGAATGTTGGCACAATGTCGAATTTCAACACTGATCATGTCCTTCATGTTCTCTGTAGAACAGATTACTCAAAATGTTACGTAATCTACACATTTTCCCACACTTACCAGCCTATTTGGGTCATTGATTAATGAGAGTATTTGGTAATGACCTATATTTATATATAGCAGTTTTCATTCAGGCTCAGACTGTGTGCCCATGGGCAATGGATTCAAAGGAAACAACGCGTATGTTAAGGTTCATTTTAAAACAGCAACTTCTTGTGGTGAAATCAGTTAATTTCGAGGGAATCGCTGCAAACTGGTCAGCTTTGACACACAAATTCAGCCTGTTGGCCAACAGCAAGCCATACTGACGGGTTTAACCTTTGAGGGAACAGACAGCCAACAAGAGTCCAACAAGGAAGAAGTTAGTAGTAGCTATGTGTCTCGGCCCTCCTCTGTGTACACTGCTCCACAATCAGGCATATTTAACGGACAGTTATGGCAGCGGCTGATTCTGTGTGTCTTTTTAATAAACTTGAATGAAATTATGTAGAGTTCTTAAGTCGGAGTAGACGGGAGCTAGAAAGAAGCTAGAAAAACTATTATGACCGACTAGAGCATGTTAGCTGTTATAATATAAATATATCACAATAAACTGCCTTCTGCACTTCGGGAGTTTAGTTACGACAGTTTACCTTGGCAGCTTTACAGCCTCCACAAACTAACTTAAACACATGGATGTGTTTTCTAAACTGTGAGCACCCATTCACACCCTCATCCATGCAGATTATTGTAGTGGTTATCATCATCCGGGATTATATATGCACTAGAACAACAACTTCTGCACAACTGTTAGGTCTCTGTTAGCTAGTTTACATGAGACAGCGACACCGAAGGCTAGCTGTGCACTATGACAGACAATCTGTTTCTATCCATTTCTGTGGAAATTCACTACGGCTGAAACTAAGGATTATTTTCATTATCTATTATAATAATTGATGAACCCGAAGGAATTCGCCATACTGTCATCTGTGACAAAGTTGCTACAAGCAGCCAACGTTTGACATTTTTGCTTAAAAAGGTTATTATTCAAGCAAGTGTGTTGATCGACCTATCGATTAATCGACTAACGGCTGCAGCTCTAATTCTCTCTCTCTCTCTCTCTTCCCTCGTCCGTTCCCTCCTTTTTCAGCGTGACCCGCCCGTCAAGGTCCATGACCTTTTCCGGGACATCCAGGACGGACACGTTCTCATGGCCCTGCTGGAGGAGCTCTCTGGCTGCAAGCTGGTCAGACTCTCACGCTTTGTTTCAGTGCCAGATGGTTTCACGCACAGTGATGTGTATAATAACCATTTTGGCAGTACTGGTAATAAGGGTAGTTGTGTCATTTGGCATTTTTATACTATTCAATAATACATTTCTCATTCTGAATGATCTTCCAGCTTCATGGGTTCAAGAAGTCCTCCCATCGTATTTTCAGACTCAACAACATCGCCAAGGTCCTGTCTTTCCTGGAGGAGAGAAACGTGAGTTCCACAGCAGGAAGCACGAAGAGTGTCTAGTCAACGCTACCTGCTGATTGTTGATTGGCTGAACTGTTAACACATACTGTGCATACTGTGCGTCCTCAGGTGAAGCTGGTCAGTATCGACGCAGCCGATGTTGCTGATGGAAACTCGTCCATCGTCCTGGGACTCATCTGGAACATTATCCTTTTCTTCCAGGTAACCATCCTCTCATTTAATACCTCTTCCTCTACTCTCATCTGCACTTTGAATTTCCATCTTCCCTTTGCTTCTTTTTCCCCTCAAAATGAGGTCAAGTGTAAGAATAAAGTATCCACTTCACAGCCTGTAGACTTCCATCAACGTGCAGCTCGCTGGCTAGTTTCTGTAATCCACACTGCGGTTTAATGCCTTGGACAGACACCACGCGGAAACATTTCTCTCTGCAGCCGACCGGTCGAAACTGGCTAATAAACCGTAATAATGAGCAAGATACGCTGAGCTCCTTTGATGGCCTTTTACAGAGGTCTTGTCCTGAAGCTGCTTCCTGATGAGTAACTCGGCCAGAGCGACCTGATCAAATGGAATAGTCCCAGTTAGAACTAACATACACACTTTGCATTTATCACCCCAACAACTCAGCAGTTCTCTAAGTTTCGCTTCAGTTCGGCCTTTTAGTCTCTCAGCAACGAAGCTGATTGTCTCGTCCATTAACAGCAAAGGACGACACGTTCACTAATGAAGGCGGAGTTACTAACAATATCATACTTTGACCAAGAAAGTTAACTCTTGACCTTGGAAACGATGGTACGACAAAATAGTTCATGCCCACTTACTGGCTTTCATTCATCTTTCATCTTTTCTTCTTTTTTTGACGTTGTTCCATGACACCTGTATGTGTACTCTTGTTCCAAGCCGACAGCACACCGACCTTTTACTAAAGCCGGGTCGGACCGCAAAGTGACATCGGCTCGTCCGTGTCGAAGGCCAGTTAGCGACTCCTCGCTGGGCTAGTGGTGAACTGCTGTAGCTAGCAAGCTAACCGTGAACATCAGCAGCTCCTCTCTACTATTCTGTTTACTTTCCCTCTGCATTTTGTTCACCATTGAACACCATTTTGCACAATAAAAGGTTATTGAAGAGGGAAGGTGAAGCTCACCGAGCCAACAGGTGGAAACTCCTTGTTGCTCTCATAAAGAGACAAACGCTGTGCGGCAGAGTTCTGCTGACTTTTAGTCCACTGTGTGGTTCAAGCTCCAAAAACCCTGGCTTTTCCATTTTCCATAATGCTACCAGTTTTGTTGAGCTTGAACTAAAACTTACATAGATAATGCGTGATAACACGCACAAGAGAAACATCATCATTTTGGCCAACTGGTTTGCAATAGTAGTCCTGTAGTTTGTCACGCAGGCGTTTCAGTTATAAATGAGTGGTCTGACATCGTCAAGGGTTGTTCTCTCAGACTTTACAAAAGCTCATCTGGAGCCACAGAAGACATTAATTCCATTTCTAAGATCTAACAACATGTTCAGCACTTGACAGATCCTCTGCGTGTTTGAACGGCATTGAGCTGACATATTAATAAGTAGTCATACGTTTGTTGTCTTGTCACAGAGGTTTTAGCGAGAACTTTACCTGGGATAGTTTCTGTCCAAAGTGGTCTCACACTCCCTGACGCAGTTTTTGGGTTACTGATAACTTTTAACAATTAATATTCAGGAAATTCTATGTTCACGTGTCAGCGTAAAACACTCGGATAACTAATCTGCTGGAGCTGTGAATTTGATGCAGCTGAATTAGCCGGTAAAACCGTCGACTAAGGTGGAATATAATCCGACTGTCTGTCTCCTTCCAGATTAAGGAGCTGACTGGGAACATCAGGAGCCAGTTCCCCTCCTCCTCCAGCCTGTCGTCCATCCCCACCAGCTCAGACTCTGACACGTCCTGCTGCGGCACGCCGTCGGACGAGAGGCCGTCGGCGTCCACGGCCATGCGAGAACAGAGCAAGACCATCAAGAAGCTGCTGCAGTGGGTGCAGAAGCGGACACGCAAGTGAGTTTTAATAAAGACTGTTAAATAAAAATGTATATCTGGAAACATTTTATAATTAGTATTCTGTTGTGAATATTTACCAGAAAAAAGCCCTACCTTACAACAGACTGCATGCTCTGTAAGAAGGGACAAGCAATCATTTATGGCTCTATTGGAGTGTACTTTTAGGCTGCCACTTCTAGGTGTTTCTGGACTGACCCTGACCACTGAATATGTCCTGTCATAGGTATGGTGTGGCAGTGCATGACTTTGGGAAGAGCTGGACAAGTGGTCTGGCCTTCCTGGCTGTCATTAAGTCTATTGACCCCAGCCTGGTGGACATGAGGAAGGCACTGCTGAGGACCGCCAGGGAGAATCTGGAGGATGCCTTCAGGATAGCTCACTACAGCCTGGGGATCCCACGCCTACTGGAGCCTGAGGGTAACAAGACCAGTGCCACAGCAAAAAGAAAACCAAACTTTCATCTGATCCACTTCCTCAATACATTCTGCCTGTGTTACTCCACCTACAAAGCCCGGTTCCCTCACGCACGCATTACAAAATACAGTCAGTTCATCCTACAAGTTAACGGCACAATTTTTGAGAAAATTAGCTTACTCAGGTATTTTCCAAGGACAGGAAAAGCAGACACGGTAGTTAAGTTTACAACATGCCAGGCTGGAAAATGACGCGCACAGCCAGCTAACGCAAGATGGTTTAATGACTGACAGACTCGTCTCTGGGTCTGTTTGAAAACCAAAAAGTTGCAACCATCTAGAACTTTTTTTATTTAACTTTTTTACTCTAAACAGCACGGGGGGGGGGGGTCCCTCTCTAACAAATAAAGGTCACATACTCCAGTTTGCAAAGCACATTAACAAAAGGTTCATTTTTTATCATAAAATACAT
>JAVQJF010095974.1:0-54910 GCA_036023855.1 Gadopsis marmoratus | reverse complement strand
TGCCACTGTCTCCTGGTGCTGCTCATGGTGGAATTGTTGGGTCTATACATATAGAGTTGGTCTAGACTTGCTCTATATTATTAAGTGCTATGAGATAACGCTGTTATGATATAGCACTATATAAATAAAATTGACTATCCAATGAGCACTTCTGATGGCATATACTGGTGCCTTAAATCCAGCCTCTCAGAACCACTAGCATGGATGTAGACGCTTATTCTCTATCATGTGTACTGTATCAAGTGTGCTACTTGCTGCAAAATTGGAACAATAGGCAAAAATTAAGGAAGGGAAATGTTACTCAAGTCATGCCACAATGGTTGGTGGAGAGAACATTGTACATAACAGAGGAAGAGCAAAAAAAATGTCTACCTTTTATATTTTGTGTTGGGAAAACTACTCTCCAACTCTACATTAAGATGTTCATCACGGCTCCAATGTTGTCGCACTCGAGTCCCAACATTGATGACTCATGACACAACTCACTCAACTACGGATGAGTCAGCCTTGGACTTGACAAGTTGTGATGCAACTCAGACAGAATGATAGCATCTTGGATTTTAATCACGCACAATAAAGACTTGAGGTTTGATATCTTGGCTGCAACACTATATATTATTTCCACAGTCTATACCACCGATCAGATTATATCCCTATCAATCACAACATCCTCCTCGTTGTTGCTTAAGCACAGAAACAGACTACAGCCTAGCGGGAGAATGGACAACCCCGGCTGTTGCTGCTCCTTCTGCCAGACCAAAATAGAAGCAGGAATACGAGCCAAAAACAACCTTGTATTTGTGTTCGACGATTGGCCTTTTCAGAGGAGATCCATTTTAGCTGCATCTCAACAGCCCTCTCTCTACCTAATACAGTCGGTATCTACAAAAATAGTGTGTGCCTGCGTGCTGCTCCCCCCTCAAACCGTCAAGTTATGGTCCTTTTGCTGAATGCGATTGGCCTTTGTGCTTTGCATCAGGATAAAAGCAGCCACTGAATAAATGCAAGTAGATAGCAGGATAATAGAAGGAACACAAAGAGGCAGGCATCCTTGGTCAATTTGAAGAGAAGTGCTGCCCTGTAGACACACTGTAAGCTGTGCATTTGTGCCAGCACTCAGGTTTGTGCTCGTTTTGTTTGTGTACATGTTGTGTGCGTGTTTGCGCGTACGCTCCCCTGGCGTTAAGGCGTTAGGCATTAAGGGCTGTGTAAGTGTATGCATTGGCCAGGAAAAGCCAGTGACTCAGAGCGGTAGCTGTAGCTGGCTTACTTTCGGGTCAGTTAGCAGCAGCAAGTGTGTCTGAGGAGGCATGTTATAAAATGTGCCCGTCTGCGGCACTCTCACTACGCTACAGAAGGGGAGGAGGAGAATGAGAGAGGAGAGGAGGGGAACATGGCTAAGAGCTAACTAGGGCAACACTGGGTCATTTCACATGAATAATGACATTTCAGTATCTTACTTTCTCCAGCCTCCAGCCATTACTCTATAGCCTAATTCAATAAACTTGACGATGGAAAATGTGATTCATGCCGTTTGCCGCGACTCACATTTTGGCTGAATAATGGCATTAACTGGAGGAGTTGTGTTCAGCTCTAATCTTATCTATTGACTCCGTGCTGATGTTATCCAAGCTGCAAACAGCTGGAGAAACGTTTACAGCGCGTCTGTGGCATACCGATGAGCCAGGAGACACCCTCTTGTTATATTATTCCATCCCACATCAACCCCTCCTCCTCCTCCCGTATCACTCTTCCTCCTCCCCCTCTTGCTCTTCTTCTCTGCTCCTCTTGCTGCTGTTCTCCCTTTCCTCCCACTCTCTCTGCTGTGTGCTTCGCTTCTTTACGCTTCATAAAATCCAGACGGGACTCTTGCATACATCCCGCCCCCACGCATGTCAATCAAGCTTATTTGCTTCATAGCAACAGGATATCAGCGATGCATGGGCTCCTCCTCCCACACTCTTCTCCATCTCCTTATAGGGTAACATGTCTGCTTGTCAACCAAACCCCTCCCAATACCCCCCCACCCTCCCACCCTTTTCCTTGTAGGGTCTTACATATGATCCCCCTTCCGCCCACTCCATTTCTGGGAGACTCCCCTTCAACATACATGTGCGCAGGGATACACACATGATCACGGACCTTCCCTGTCGTCTCTCCACTAGCTGTGCCAATGGTTCGTTCGGCACCACTGCAGCATTTCATGAAAGGTAAACACTCCAAAACAAAAAGACGATGACAACATTTGTCCACATTTATTCCTCATTAAAAACACACACGCTATCCAGACAAACACATGTGCAGGTGAGCACACAAACTCGCAGACAGCCGTGTATTTACCCAACATGGACACAGCTCTTTCAGTGCATCGGGTACCATGAAACGAGTTTGCCTTGTTTTGAGAGAGCTCAGGCAGGGCTCTGCAATAATACGGTACTTGTTTGGTTGTCCAGTGTGGTTTTAAAAAAAAAGATTTACACAAGTCCGCCGTAGGACCGTGTTGTCACTGTCAACCGCACCATCCAAAGAGTCAGCGAGGGAAACCCCTATCCATTTCAAAAGGAAGGCTCTTTTAAAAAAGCCACGCAGATGTTTCACAGCGAGCGCTTTTAGAGCCATTAGAGATGCAAATAGCTGCTTAAGAGGCATAACCGCTACGGCAACCTGAGGTTTTCATAACCGTCTCCCTCTTTTCTACTGAAGCACAGTGCAAAAGGTGTTTACCTCACATGGCTCTCCCGTCAACGTTTCCCTCGTGCCTCAAACCATCTAACAATCTGTACAAAATTAATGACTCATGCGAGTTGCCACGGCAACGCGGCTCATTGGGATCATTTAATGACCATCATTGTTAACCCTGCAAAATAATCAATAACACGATTTGGGGAGGGTGGGAGGTAGAGGAAGCTGGGGTGTTGAAACCTCTCGACCCGTTCTCAGTTTTGTGCAAGCGTGGCAGTGTGCGCTGGGTTTTTGCAGCAGGTAGGCATCTCTCCCTCGCCTCAGGGCACACGCTTAGGTGGGGCTTGAGAAAATATTTCAGTCTTTTTCAACCGATATGCTACTTTAACTCTCTCGGAGCAAGGGCCAAAAAAAAAAACTAGCCTACAGTAACACTGTGACAGAGCTAATACATGAGCCCCGTCATAAGACGACGCTGGACACTTACACACACACGTAACTGCAAAGTCAGCTCTACAGTCTGAAATTGCATCACTGAGCAAACTAGCTCCCTGCAGTTGACCTACAAAATTGTCAAATCTCCGTGTTGCCATCCATCAACTTTAAATCGTCTCATTTGTCCATCTCTGCATAATTTCAGCTCCCTCCGCCATGGGCTTCCCTGGTAACTGCCACAGGGTGTCCCATCACCTTAAAAAAAAAAATTATAATTCTATTCTCTCTCTCCCCCCCATCCCCCTCTTCCAGGGGCTCTTGGAGGAAAACATTGAGATAACAGCTGCCAGGGCCCCAGGGAGAGCAAGAGGCGGGAGAAAGGAGGTCAAACAGTAAAGGTACAGCTGAAAGAGGAGCACATGCACAGAGATCCTGACTCACACCAAAGGAAATGATACGAACGTGACACTTCATGCACCAACTTTGCAGCCCACTGTGTGCTTGAGCTTCTGTGTGTTTGTGAAATGTGTGACACAGAAATTACAGTGAGGAGGTGTTGTTAGCTGAATAGAAGAGATGCAGAAGGCAGGAAGAGAAAAGACAGAGACAACTGTTCTGGGGACACCTGTCCCTTTCGCTCACAGGCTTGAGTGATGTACATAGACAGCTGCAGAGGCAATAAAGAAGAAAGACTTTTTTATTTATTTTTTTTTACTTACCCCTCTCACCCTATTCCGTCACCCCACTCTTTTGCCACAGAAAGGTCTAAAAGGACTTTACTGCAGAAACAGCCTGCTAAATCTGCTACATCCAGCTGCACAGTGTAACATGCTGAACTGTATGTTCACAGATTCTTCTGAGCGTACAAGATACACGGCAGAGCACAGGATTCTGGCAGCGGCAGCTCTCGATGTTGAGATTGCATGCGCTTCTAGCTCTGGGCAGGGGAACAGATGCCACAACAACGGCATACAATAATACGTCGCTGCTCATGCGTTCCACCAGGGCGAATCATAATCGTAGCGATACAATCTCCAGCCTGTATCTCACTGTCATCTACGCCTACTACACTAGTTTCAGCGTTTATATTCCTCACGGCAAAGTGGCCGCCAAGTCCTAACGAGAGTCTGAAATGCCCCGACTGGACCACTCTAGTAAAAAGGGTCAAGTAGAGTCCTCATCCGTTAGTACTTAATTAACATTTCATGCTCAACGACAGCGCTGTCCGCTCGGACGCCGCATCATGTACAGTGGAGCCCGAGCGGGGGCAAACACAGAGGAGGATACGAAGAGATAAAGATAAATACACTCACCGACAACACGGAAGGATAGTACAGTCCCATCATCGTATTCTGTGCAACAACTCCAACTGTCGTCTCTCCTCTCTCTCTTCCTCTTCTCACGCTGCCTTGCTCGCTCTCCCTCTCTCCGTGCCTGTGTCACCTCACCAGCTCAGTCTCTCTTGTCTGTCTCACAGATTCAAAATCTCCCCCTCTCTGCCCCCGCTCGCTCTGACTGCCATGCCAATGCCCCCCCCCCCACCTCCACCTCCACCTCCTTCTCTGCTGGCCTCTGTCCCTGTCACTCTCCCTCGCTTGCTTGCTTACTCGCTTTCTTTTCTTTTCCCCTCTCTCTCTCTCTCACCGTCTCCCACTCACTCTTTTCTTTACCTCTCCCACTCACTCCTTCCTTCCCCTCTACCCCCAGTCTCCTGTTTTGCTGCTGTGCCCTTGCCTACTCATCTCTTCTGTCTCTTCTCCAGTCCTCCTCCTCGCTCACCCAGATAGCCTGACGCCTCCCCCCGCATCCTACCTCTCTGCCTCTGTCGCACCTGAAAACTTTCCCCTCCCCTCCGCTTCCCTCTCATGTCGCAGTCCCACCCCTCTCTCGCTCTTTCTCCATGTAGGTGAGTTAACTGGGGCTGCTGGCACCACAGGGAGAGGAAGTGAAGACCTTCCTTCTCTCTCTCTAGCCCCTTTCAGACACGCACCTTTATTACATATACGTGCTCCCAATTTTGACATGTTTGCCTCATGTTAGTTACACTTTCCACTTCAGACTTTCTCAAGTCTGAATACTGTCACATTATAGTCATAATATTTAAAAGCTGCACTAACCAATATTTTGTTTATATTTACAATGGGTAAAATTGCTACATATATACCACAATTACTACAATTACACAATTTTTGGTTAACTCTCATCACTACTATCAACCCTGTTTCCAGCAGCATAAGGGAGCCGTTTTAGGCAACAAAATAAAAGCTCTAAAAATCCCACTGTACATTACCTGCTCAGCACCGAACCACAGAGAGATAAAGTAAGCAATAAGCTGGTGAACATGGCGGAGCATTTAGAAGCTAAAAAGCCAGATATTTCCCTCAGACACATTAAATGACACACATGTCGTCCACTGGGGAAGGGAAAACATGCCTGGAGCAGCTGCTTATTGCTTTACAGTGAAGCTAAACAAGCCGTGAGCTGAGAAGATTCACTGTGTCACAATATTTAAAAAAAAAAGACAAAAAAAAAAAAAAAAAAAAGAATACGGTCAACAATGTCTTCCAACATGGCAATACTGAACTCACACACACAATTTGTCTTAAGCATGAGATCCAATAGATGCGTCCACTGTTGCCTGTGACTCCTCCCATGTGTGTGGGTAGGCAATTGAAATCTTGCACGCGACTCCACCAGTTACAACGAAAACCTTTATGACTACATTGTTACTGTAGAGAGAATTACATAATGTAGATGATTAAATAATACTATAATGGGGTTAGATATAAGGTTTAATTATGCACTGTGAGAGCAAACACGCATGTTATTCCAGCTTCTGAAATTTATCACTTAATATCCATTCTTATGAAATTATTTTGATGGACCACAAAATACTGTGAATGAAACAGCTCAGGTGGTTGCAGAGGTTCTTTTCCTGTCAGATCAGTCTTTAAAAATCAGTTTGCATTCATTTCTTTCCCATGCCGTCCGAGGCAAAAGACGAATACAATACAAGATAACCATCAGCAAGTGAACCTAAAGTTTCAACTTTAAACCATGTTGACTGCTTACAGTGTGAATATCCAGCCAAATGCTTCACATACAACATGTGTTGATGTTTTTTGATGCTGTTGGACGTGAGAAAATATGCAGTAGAATCTTATATTCTAATAAATGCTGAAATAGACGAAAAAACATTTATTAGCATAAGAAACAGCAAGAGACGTGAGGGCAGGCGTCCCTAATGCACCAGGACGGTCTTTAATTCGGCTTCAGCGGTAAAACATTACTTCACTTTGCAACTGGCTGCTTTTCAGAATGTGCCACGACCTCTCACTCTCCAGGTGACAAACATCCCATTTTCAGCTTTTACCCTCAACTTCCTGTCACATCTGCATAAAGACATTAACAGACCTGTAATATATAAAAAGCCCAATAAAAACAAAACAAAAAAAAACTGACAACGTTTCATATCCCATGTCTGAAAGGGGACGTCTCTCTCTTCACACATCTCGGCCTCTGCTGCTCTCCGGGGTCTTCCTTTCAGGAGCCTTTGATCGCATCACTCTCGCACTGCTGTTGACAGTTTAGCACCTCAGTGTTGGGGGAGCCTCCGCTGCCCAGCATTGTTTTCTCCCTCTCTGCCTTTTCTTTTTTCCCTCCCCCTGGTCAGAGGCCAGTTCACACTTCCGAGGTCCCTCAAGTAGCCCATGACTGACTTCATTATATCACAACAAGAGATTGCTCGCACTAGGTAACACTTCAGTCTTTATGATTATTCCTCGAACATTATCATTAAGAAGGAAACGCATTAAGGCGCTATCATCTTGCAGTGAAATGAAAACTGGCTAATTGGCTTCCAGGCTTCCGCAATATCCGCTAAACAGTACAACAGACAGCCAAGGAAAAAAAAAATCTCTCATACTGAAGCAATTAAGAGCGTACAAGTGAAGGCTTATGGCAGATAAATTGCAGATAAGCAGCCAGAGGTTGTTGGCCATTGCAGAGAGCGAGGGATGAGGGGATTATGGGCAGAGCATGAGAGGATGAGTGGATGAACTGAGGATGATCTAAGGATTAACCACATAAACTGAACAGTCTAATAACACAAACAGCATGCTAATACAAACACAAGTAAACAGATTGTAGCCTTGCGCACACAGTCACACTCTCACACAACATACAATGCAGTTCCTTTTATATGCCCGTGTGTTAGTGTTTGAGGACATGTTTAACAGTGTTAAAAAGAAGAAATATAAAGATCTAAAAGGCACAAAGATGATTAGTAATATTGCTGATTGTTGAGAACAGAAAGAAAGGTTGTGGGAGGGTTAAGACTGGAAGAGTGAAGGGTGTGGAGGCACGTCTTCTTCTACACGACTGATAAATTATAATCTACACCCCCACCTTGTGGTTTAGAGAGCTTCACTGAGCCGTTATAACACAGTATGAATACTGTATCCAGATAGGAAACATATATCAGAAGATAGGATGGTGGAAGATTATAAAATGTGGATTTGTTTTTTCATGTTTGAGATGAAACTGTGCCCTCACCTGACTATGAGATGGGTAGCCATGGTAACCAAGGGTCAAAGGGTCGTTGTTCTGAAAGAGAAGAGAGCAGATTTTTGGACAGTAATTAGCGAGGCAAGACAAGACTCGGGAATGCAGTTTCATTTATTCACTTCGTACTTGAGATCTGTTATTATTTGACTTTGCTCATCAAATTAACTCCACCAATGACACACTCCTGCCATCTCCTCCAGAGCTTTCCCACCCAGCGGGTCTTTTGTCTGCTTGTAAATACGTGATAACAGGGCCGAGTGTGATCATGGAAACGGGAGATGAAAGACGGGCAGAAAGTACGCGTGTCACCACGGCTCTTAAATCATAAATAGGTCAGGAGTGTCAGCGAGCATGAAGCCCACTGGTGTGAAATGGCATCCTGAGCCCTGATACAATCTCCCACACATTCCTCTCGATGTTCTGGCTGTGCAAAGCAAAGACAGATACACCAAACATCTGGTGAGTAATTACAGTTAAACAAGACGCATTCAAAAGAGGAACTCATTTTGTTTTACAGCCAAATATTAAACAGAAATCACGTCCCTACTCCTGAAAATAGTTTGTAACTCACTTTATTTGTACTCATAACATCGTCTTCCAGCTTTTATGCAAATGTGTGCCATTAAAAAAGGGAGATTTTCACAGAAATTACAGCACTCTTTGAAGGGGGAAAAACAGATTTGCTTGTCTCTGGCTTCATATCACTAGATTAGAAAACAACTCAGCTCTTCCCTCCTTTTTCTGTCCTCCCCCCCCCCCGATCTTCCTTTCATCTGGAACCAATGTCCCTCATCTGCTCTGTCCCTAAGGGGAACACTTTGCTCCACGCGCTGCACAGCTTGAGTTCGCCCGATTAATACTGTAGCCATCTAACTCTGGACCTCACGAGGCCTTTTCACAAAAACCTAAGCACAACGTTTCCAAATGCAGGAGGCTCGGTCGGGGAGGGGGGAGAAGGAAGGAGTCTTCACGATTGAAAAATGTTTTTGTGCATGTCTATCTCAGAGCCAAAAATGTACTTAGTGAACTGGCTTTGGGAGGTAGAAGCTCTAAATAATGAATGACCTCTTAGAGGCTTGAATAACATGAATAAAGTAAAAACCTTATTTACAGCAAGGCCAACTCTAAACTCAACGCACAGAAGGTAGGCAGTAGAGGAGGATCAAAACAAAACTAAAAAAAGACCAAAAAAAGATTTATGGAGGCAGTACGCTGTGAGGTGGGAGGTGTTGTTAAAACACACACACATCTGGAATTCATATTGTGAGAGGCACATATTGAGGGAGGAACCAGCTGGAAACGCAACGGGAAATGGACAGCAAAGAAGAAAAAAAGGAAGATAAAAAAAGGAAAAGAGATGGAGGGAGCAATGACAATGACTCATACATGAGCAGAGTCATGTGCTTAATTTCCTTAAGGAACTGGGAGGAATGAGAGGGGGGGGGCTGCATGCAGGCTGAATATTTGTCCCACTCTCAGCACACAAGCAGTACATGAGAACAAAAGAGACGTTGCAGTTAACGCAGCGATAGTTAATCACGGTTCGGCTCTTGTTTTTGCTGGTGACAAATAAAGCACAGCTTTCTCGTCTGGGGGTGGTGGTTTTGGGGGTGGAGAGGCTAACGTCCCTTTCACACACGCAGTCCATCCCTGAAATGTCGACAAACATTTCCTGCATGGGGTCGTGTGCAAACGTGAGCACGGATCAAAATTCAGAGAAATCTGTACCGCCAACTTCCCACCTCAAGACCTAGTAATATTTCAAGGGGAACACGTAACATTGCAGGGATAAACACGTAAAGGGTTACAGCCGTCTGACCAAAGACACTTTCACACAGAGCAAGCGGACCAATCACAAGACTCCGCTGATGACGCACATGAATCCACAACTTATTTACGATTGCCTTGTCAATGCTTTTGCGGTTGATTTGATAACTGAATATTAAATGCATTACAAGAACATTGGCATCAGACAAAAACCACTCCTCGCCCGCCATGTTCCTGAAAATAATAAGAGTACATCCGGCCTTGCCGCTTCTTCTTCTTCTGTTGAGTTTTATGGCAGTTGGCATCCATATGTGTTGCATTACTGCCATCTCCTGGACTGTCCCTTGCCCCATCTAGTCATGGCATGTGTGAAAAGGCAAAAGACAGAAATGTTGCTGAATGTAGCTGCATGTGAGAATAGCGAAAGTTACTAGTGGTGCCTGAAAGGTTCTCTCAGTAATTTATGAGGCTTAAAACAAGAGAAGAGACTGCAGGGAAAGACTGGGTGAGCAATCCGGAGAAAGCAACGAAATCACTTGACGTCAACAGATGGCAAAGAGGGGAGTTGGGGTGAGGAGAGAAGGGGGTGGGGTGGGTTTTGGGAGCCTGTAATATTAAAATCTGAAAACAAGCGGGGGGACAAGAAGCTCGGTTAGCTCCAAGTTCCTCCTTTACGCCATCTTTTCACAAGGTGACAGTAATCCCAACGAACCCTTGCTACTCCTCTCCAAAAACTACAGGTGGCGGTAGGTGTGTGTGTGTGTGTGTGTGTGTGTGTTGTCTAATTTAGTCACAAGACTCGTGTCTGTTCCTATCGTACCTTGGGACTGCTGCTCCTTTGAGGAGGAGTAAGAGAGAAAGTACATTCCACTGCTCTGAGAGTCATCCTACCCAACTGCAAAGCAGGGCACTCCACACACTCAGGAGGATGTGAATCCATTTCATCCACAGCACACTTATGTGCTAAGCCTCCAAACAGTCGGCCAGATGATCTGAAGTTTATTTGCCCTCAATGTACCTCACGTCCCTCTGACTTTTCGCAGTAAACCTACACATGCTTTTTCATGGGGATGTTGGCTGCAGTCAAAGTGGATTTTGGACGCTTGGCACTTCTGGCATAATAATAATAATAATGATGATATTATCGGCTGGTAAATCACATGCAACACAATCAAACAGTGATGTCCACTGCACTGATCTGCATCTCAAGATAAACAAAAAGCGCATTTTTATCTCCCCAATTTATTTCACATCTGATTGTAGAAGATTAGAGTTTGCACATAATCATTTACTGCACAACATAATTGCCCATTATGGTTGCTCGTGCATTCTGCTGAAACTGGAGCCTGATACTGGACTTTTAGGACCAATGTTGATGCCCATTTTTGGTAGAAAGAATTGGCTGTTGTTCAGTTTTGACTGATTTTAGCTGGGATTCATTAAAATTGATTATGAAAGACTTGTTTATCAAAGAGGCAGTTGCAGAAACATATAGAGTACAGGGAACTGGCAACACATGGTTGAACTATGTAATAATGAGCATGTTTCTACATAATGTCAAAGACATTCATGTGAATTATGTCTATGGCTGCGACTAACAATTATAAATCTGCACAGTATCAATGAACCATTTAGTCTAAGAAATGTAAGACAACGGTAAAAGACTTCCAAGAGCCCAGGGTGAGGACTTCAAATTAGCTTTTTTCGACAACAATCAAAAACCCAAATATATTCAATTATCTTTTCATGTACGTGAAAAAAGAAAAGAAAAAAGCAGCAAATCTTCACGTTGGAGAGGCTAGGCAAATGCTTTAACATTTCAAGGGCTCGACTGCATATGTGAGGGGCTTTAGACTCCCCACCCCCATCACCCCCCCCACACACACGAGAATCGGCTGTAATTCTCATTTGTCACCAACAAAAAAAAAAAAAAGCCAGAAAGGTCAAACCATGATTAATTATCACCGCACTGAGTGCAAAATCTTTGTTTCTCATGTGCTGTGTGCTAAGAGTGAGACTGATACTCAGCCTCCATGTGTGCTTGTGAATTCTCTCAACAATTACATAGAAGATTGATTTTCATCAACTCAATTCACCTCTAATACTGTTATTTTTAAATGTACAATTACTATTTTTCAGCAGATCTATTATATATACACACAGCATACCAATATACCGATGTCCTGTATACAGTATATTAATTAATATCCACCACAAATATAAATTATTCTATCTCTAAGTAAGAGAAAGAAGATAATTTGGCCAAAACACAAATTAATGCAGATCTGGGAGCACAAGTACTAAGTTAACATGAATAAATATATATTTATAAATAGCTAAAAGTAACAAATCAATAAACCTCAATCGATATGTGAGGATAACTATACTATAAGCACAAAAACATGCAGGCTTCTCTCTGCCGGTCTCAAACATAATTCAGTAAACAGACTTCTGCCGGGCAATTTATCACAGAGAAACAGGGGCCCAAAAACTAAATAAATATTCTCAAGTCGCAGCGAGAGTACATTTTTCTTGCTGACGTTTTGATTCTATTTCAGTGCCGGGGCTGAGACGAAAGTACAGAGGGGTGATCCACCTACATTAATGTCCGAGTTAAGTCATTTGTCCTCGCAGCTGTCACCCCAGGCAAGACCTTATTAGGTTTGGAGAGAGCCCCGGCTCCTCCGCAGAGTGACAAAACATGGGCCGCTCGGCAGCACGCTGGATGGATATTTAAGCCGACAACCTCCTCTGAACATTTCCAAAAATCTGGGCTGGAGATGTGGGATGTTGTTATGAATCCCGTCATCTTGAAAAATGCAGGACTTCCCCGGTGCAGCACTGGAATGCAAAAAAATACTGACAACGTGTTGACCCCCCCCCTTTTTTTTTTTTAAACCGGGAGCACTCTGGTTGGTGGCCTGTTCAGCAACTTAACATTAATTTAAAATCCATACTATTTATTGGATGAGCACAGTGTCAGTCCCAGGAGGTCAGCAGCTGGTTTCCATGAGCAGCCGTGCACATTTGAACTCGTACTGTTGAATGCACTCAGTGAGCTTTATTCGCTCCCGTTAGCTGAGCATTCAGTCACGTACTGCATGCTGCGCTGGTTTATACATGCACTTCTGCTCTGCTTAAACTTTGCAGATTTGACTTGACAGAGCATTTCCACCCCTGCATTGTGACGACATCATACCCTAATGAGAAAGACAGCAGTGTCTGAAAGATCCAAATATGAAAGGTGCCATTATAAGGTCGCAGTAGTGCAAATGGTTTGCTCTTTGCCACAACCACAACTGTTGGCGTCAGTTACAGGTCAGGGTTCAGCCCCTGTCGTCATGCCAGCATAAATGTTTGGGTTTTTTTCTTTTTTGTTTTTTTTAAAGGATGGAGGAAGGGAAAACAGTGCTTTATGAGAGCCAGGATACAGTCTGCTGTAATAAATCCGATTCGTTTTACAGAAGTGCTGGTGTGCATTTTTATAGACGTCTCTTTGAAATCCAAGTGCGGCGATGTAAAAAAATAAACTAAGAAAATTGAACCTCACTCGACCCAGTCTGCTTCTCTCACCAGGTTCGGGGAATAACAATATGTCAGTGTTTTATATGCACTCACTGGGATTCGGAGAGTGATCTGTTGGTGTGTGTGTGTGTGTGAGAAAGAGAGAGACAGACCATCGTGGAAAAACAGTGTATATGGAGAGAACCCACACAGACCTAGGGAGAACCTGCAAACTCCAGAGACCAGTGGGGTCGAACCAAGAACCCTCTTGCTGTGAGGCGACGCCGCTAACCACTGCTCCACCGTGCCGCTCTCACATGGTAATTATTTGGTCAATTAATCACTTAGTCTATAAAATGTCCATCACAGTTTCTCAAAGTCCAAGGTGAGGTCTTCTTATTTTGTCTTACCGTCAGTCCAGAACCCAAAGATATTCAATACACAAAGATATAAAAACAGAGGCAAGCAGGAGATTTTTGTATGTGAGGGGCTGGAAACAATTTTAGCAACTTATGAAAATAATTATATAAAAATGATTTTTCCATGACCAACTAATCGATTGACTAATCATTGCAGTGCTATACAAAATACTACATTATAATGTTCATGCATGTGTTGTGTATGTGGATGTGTTGTGTGTGTGTGTGTTAATCCTTTGCCTGAGATAAGGATCTCAGGATCAGTGTGGTTATAATGCCCCCTCCAGTATGAGATGTGATCCCATTAGTTGGAAACAAAGCCTCTTTACTGCCAGTGATAGGGCAAATCTGTTCCTGCACCGACAGAGAGGGAGGAGGGAGGGGGGGCATCTCTCCCACTCTCATTTCCGGACTGTCCAGCCAGCTCACGTTCAATACATTTTAGGGGCTGCAGCTATTGATCCGTGCTTCTCTCTCTCCCCCCACACAAAACACACACTCTTCCACTCACATCTGTTTTTAAGTGCATTACATTCCAAAGCCTGTCTGTCAGCAGTCATGGACAGCATGACGATGTAAAGCCAGCCATTTAGTTTTCCAAACAGGCCACTTCACCTCCATTACTTGTGCTTTCAGTGGCGTAGAAGTCACTTTCTTTTTGTCTTCCAGTGGAGTGCTGCACCCTACATAGTACACCATAAAGATGTCCAGGGCATCCCCCTGTCGTCGTGTGTGTGTGTGTGACGCGCTGTCAAGAAAAATTTGACCACATCACAGAGCAAAAGCAAACCGCAAATTGATTTGACTGACACAGAAGCAAGAAAGGGTCAAGAGGGTCCATCACATTTTCTGAGTACAGAATGAGAAGCCAAACACTGCAGCAATGTGTTTGTTGATAAAAGCAGGGGTCTGAGAATCAAGGTAATTAGACTGATTAGGTTTGGGCTGATTGCCCCCCCAACTAAACTGGAGGTCTTTGTTTACCTCAAACACCCCCTCTGGTTTATCCACCCTCCTCACAGATCACACAAGCAAACACTGACATCAATTTCCATTCTAAACCAAATGCTGTCCACACCATTAAGCCACATGGCGAGGGTTTGTTTCTTTTTGCATAATAATAAAGGTCACGTTTGTTTACATTCCCCAGCCTCTGCTGGGACTCTGCCTGGGCTTTACGGATATTCATAAAACAGAAGATGCTCTTGGAAAGTTTGGAAACAATGGCATCTATGCTACGCTGTAGCTGCTAAAGAGCCCAGGATCCCCATAGATTACATGCTTCCTATTGCAATCCCCAGCATGTAGAGTCATTTCCAGCTGTGGAAGGTGGTGGAAACCTGCAGTGCTGGTGATGGACTGGGCAGAGTCTATGGTGGTGCCATTGGAGGCCCCTCTGCTGCAGCTAGAACTGCAACTAGCCTGCTGTATCTGCAAGCATGACTTCAGGCATGTGAGCACATTACAAATGTATTGATATGATAGATGCACTTTACTAATGGCGCCATGCGCCGAGACATCAAGAGATCCTTGCACCACGTCGTGCCAGCATTACCGTATTTGCACAAAAGAGCCCCCCTCCTCACCTGACCAACCTCGCCGATCCCTCCTGTGCCGTCGATCCGGGGACGCTTGCACTCCGCCCCGGCCGAGTCCACCAGAGCCGCTGCCGTCTGTCCGTCGGGCTCCGGGTCTCCGCGCTTCATGCCCCGGACTGCCGCAGCGGCGCCGCCCGCGCCGGGGTGCCCCCCGGCCATGGTGTCCAGCTCTCTATCCCGGTCCATGAGACCCCGGGACACAGGCAGCATGATGGATGCAACGTCGGTCGACATTAACATTTAAAAATCTTCTTTGTCCCCAGTCTTTAGCTAAACTGGTGGGGGGGGGGGGGGGAATTGACCCGAGACAGTTGTCCACCTTTGTGCCTAAAAGCCAGCCTGTGGACGCTGTTCTATGCTGTAAGACTGATATTATAATTCTGCCCAACAGTCTTTGTGTGAAGCCCCTCACTAATAGCTAGCTACCTGGAAATGCTTCCGACAAACGGGATGTAAACAGGCTCGGTTTGGAAAAACAAATAGCTCGTAAATAAACAGCGACACCAACTCAAAACATGTCCCCTGATATAAGAAGCAGGTTCTGTCGGGTTGGTAGTTCTACGCTGCGGGGCAGCCGAGGAGGCCTGCGTTCTTTCAGATCACAACAAACCAATTAAATAATCGCAGATTAGAAACAATGGCTCCTGAGCTCAGCCGAGCACATTTGCCCGCTTTTTATTTATTTATTTTTTTGGGCTGTTGTCGTCGTTTAGCTTCGTCGCCGTTTTAAAAGCACAACATCCCACAGAGGCTCAAGACGAAAAGCCCCTCAACATGTCTTCCCTGGCTGTCGCCTCTCCCCTCCCCTCCCCGTCGGTATTAGCCGCAGACTCGTACCGCACTCACTGAAAGTCAATCCTCGTCAGGAGCGCTCTCTGCCCCCCATGTTAGTCCACAAGTCTGCGTTAAACGGACAGACGGTTTCTCTCCCGCAAGAAAAAACAAACGCCAACAACAACCGACGGAGGGGCTGCGGTGTTTCCTTCTCTCGCCTGCTAGTTTCTTTCCTCTCTCTCTCTCTCTCTCTCTCCGTGTTCCCGGTGCGGTCTTGTAGCGCTACAGGAAGGAGAGTGTCCTGCCTGCCTCCTCCCACTCTCTTGGTGTAGTCATAGTCATTCCCCACCTCCCATCTTCCGCTCTCCGTTTGAACGCTGGAGCCAGGCAGCCTGCAAACACGCAGTCTGCCGCAGTGCTTCCATACATTTCACTGAGGGGGGGGCTACCTACCATACCATACAGGACGTACCCAAAACCTTTCAATCAACTGCTTCTGGCGCACTATTTTTTTATCCCCCCCCCCCCCACAAAACTGTAACGTCTCTGCTGACTTCACGGTGGGTCACACGGCTCGTGGCAGAATAGCAGAGGGTGGGCAAAAAAAAAATATTAAAAAAAATTCACCCAAGTTCAGCTCGAGATGATTTCATTCCCCAACTCATTACACAACCGACACCCAGGCCAAGGTCTCCACACAAGCCCCGCCGTGAGTCATGCAGCGTGGAGTTTTGGTCCTCTGGCATTTGTGCTGCTTGGCTGCCACCCAGCGGTCAAAGGCTGCCACGGAGGCTGTGCGCTGGAGCCACTACAGCTGATTCTAAACGTCTCCCCTGCAGACGTTACAATGAGTTGGCACCACTCCGCACGCCCCGTGTGCTGGTTAATTTGACTGTTCCTCCTAGTCAACGTTCAATTTGCTTCTACTTTGTTACCTTAAAAAGCAATAGTTGCAAAATTCTAAGAAACTGCGGTTATTTGCTTTCCTGCTGAGAGTCAAGATCCATGCCACTCATGTGTGAAGCAACAGCCAGGCAACGGTTAGCTTAGCATAAAGACAGGAAGCTGCTTGCATGTTTTTGTCCAAAGGTTAACAGCCACTCACCAGCGCCGCTAAAGCTCACGAATTCATCTTTTGTACAAATTGAATAAAGTTTACAAACATCAAGTTGTGGTTTTACAGAGATTATGTGCCAGACCATTTCCTGGCTGGGAGCAGTGACTCCCTGAAGTCTGCACCGTTTGCCACCCTGTAAATCACGTAAACCACTTATTTATGCAAGCAATGTTTTTGTGGCTTAAACAAATGAGATGTAACATGTTAGTGAGCGTCAGAGGTGCTGTACAGTAACCCTACAGCTATGTAATAAGCATAGTTATACTGTACCCATTGCACAGTGGAGGTTAATATGGGCACAGCAGCTCATTCTTGTCGCGGGGCCCCCTACCAAGTTAATCTGGTAGGTGTCTTGATCTGTGTGATCAAGCTTGTGTGGAAATATTCCCTTTAAAAACAAGATCACACGGACATATTGCCTCTCGTTCCCCTCCATTATGGCACATTTGTAATAAGTAAAACCTCCAGGTATCTTACTCATATACAGACTTATTGCTGTATACCTGCTGTACGTTCCACATAAAAAAAAAAAAAAAAGGGGGGGCAACAAAGCAAGTCTGAGTCTTAATCATGCTCAGTCCACAAGAGCCAAGTGTTCGTGTAAATAATGCTGCCTCCCACCTTTTGATGGAGTGTCACTTCCAGCTGTAAAACCTAGTGGCTGCAAGCTCTGGAACAGAAAGATGAAACAAAACCAAATACACACTCAGCATCCTTTAAGAGCCTTTATTGGTGTTTTACAGAGTGATGTCTGAGGCCTGAGAAGGAGAAGAGAGGAGATGTGGTCAGTATAGAAATTTAGCTTTAGTAGATTTTTTTATACATACACACGAGCCAAACACATTAGTTCTGCTTACCAGATCATCTCCACCAACAACTTCAAGCATCTTTCATGCCGTAACTGAAAAACAGGAAATGGATCAGTCTTAATAAATAATTCAAGACGCTCCTCATTACTAAATCATTGCCCTGCTGTCATATGGAACTGCAGCCACTGCTGGCTCTCAGGCTGTTTTTAGTGAGGAGTGCTGTAACAGGGCTCATTCATGGTGTCTATCATGTGATCTGCCAGAGTTCATAAGGGCGTGGTGGGTGACATGAAGACGGAGCGCTCTTTTCTTACCGTCACGGGCCAAAGCACCCCTCGACACAAGGCCCATCACGTGGCGAGCAGATTTCAGTTGAACACATGAAGTAGATCTGAGGAGGAGGAAAAAGTGACGCAGAATTTCATGCAGTGTCCAGTCTCCAGAGGGTGCAGTGTACTATGACAAACAGCTGCTGCCAATTGAGATTTGGCCAGAATTTTTGGTTTACAAAATGGCCTCTCCACATCTCCTTGTAATGAATGCTGGCTAATGCTGAGATTTAGAGATACAGATGTCAATGGTTTCGATTTCCATGGACTAGAAGTCTATGCTAAATGAAATAACCTGTGTGCACAGAGAACAGCGATATGCTTTTACAAATTAACTTTAGAAAATGAAGATGGAGAGTGCAAATTAAAGAGAAAAAAAAAGGTCCAATGCTAACTGCCACTAAGATTTAATAGATTCCCAGGGGGCAAATTCACAGGCACTCTCGGCAGACCGTACGTCAGCATGTTTTAATACCCCCCCCCCTGCCACAACACATAAATGTAGGGAAAAGGGAATGCTTAAAGCAATAGACATTTTGGGAAATTTGTTTATACATTTCCTTGCCAAACGTTAGAGAAGACAGATTCAACACACATCTGTCCATTAAATATGAAGCTAGAGCAAACAAACACCCAACCTTAGCATAAAGACTGGAAACGGGGGAAACAACTAGCCAGGCTCTGTCTGAAGGCAACAAAAAAATCCCCCTAATGAGATACGTTAACTGGTGAGCTGTGGAGGTGCTGGTAGGTGGATTGTTTACCTTTGGATGTAACCAGTCCAGCCGTTTACCCCCCGTTTCCAGTCTTTACACCAAGCTAAACGAACTGTCCCCTTTGTGTAGCTCGAGTGTGGTACCAATCTCGCATCTTACTCTGTTCAAGAAAGAGTTTCTCAAAAATGGTTAACTTTTCCTTTAAATACAGCCATAAATGATTTTAAAAATGTCCCGATAGAACACTTCAATCAGACTTCTAGTTCAGAGTCAGAACACTAAGGAAACCGATACTGTAAGATGTCTAAAATTACAAATTAACACAGGTAGTAGGGGGATATATTATAGAGGTCTTTTATTTATAGAACTGAAAAGGTCTCTGCTTATTCTTACCTCCTCGTCCGGGTCCTTGAACTCACCATCAGGAAGGAACTGGAAGGTGCTGATAGTGAAGCGGCGGGTCTGAGCCTGACGAGAGAGTGGTTGAGGATCAAACAGCACAGCCTGCTGCTGGGCTGAGTCCAAGGGGTTGGGACATCTGGGGAGTAACATTGGATTAGTCAGCCAATTAGATAACAGGACAATACATATCAAAAATACTTCCCTTCCATTTGCCCTGTAATCTCCTCAATGGAAAACACTTCGAAATGTGATATTTATGTGCAGTGAATGTTTTTCTATGTACCCGTTATAAAGCAGCAGCCACACAGCCTTTCCAGAACGGGGGTAGGCCACACAGAAGTGCACCAGCAGCATCAAACTGGGATCTGGGGTGTTGAGTAGCCGCACTTCCAGGTAGAGGGGTTTCCCCAGCAGCATCTGCAGGGGCTGGTGATACTGAGGGTGGTAGCTGCTGTACTGGGCGTCTGGATTGAGACGAGGTGTGTTGGAATATAAGGAGGTTATTTCACATTTCGGTAGCAGTTCCCCTACAGCTGATTAGGATACGTTTGAAGCATTCACACGGTGCTGAAATACTGGATACAATTAGATTTGTTTTCAATTATCAGTTTCAATCCATCTCGACTGGCATAAACTTGTGCCCAGAGAATGTCTTAATAATATAAAGCGGCTTCAAGTAATGAAATGAAGACCCATCTACCTTTGGCAATCCTGAGCTGGACTCCAAACTGCCCCTGGGTCTGAATTGCAGGTCCCAGAGTGGGAGTTTTAACCATGTAACTCACACTCACTACAGTGTTTGGCAGATACCTGCACTCCACCAACAGCCTAAAAATGAGAGGAAACATGGTGATAGAAAGCTATACAGTATAGTTGTTTTTATTTACTTACTGGCATTTTTGCCTTCAGACAGTTCAGTGTGAAAATGGACAAGAAAGGGGAAATGACTTGCACTGAAGACCCCCCACCCACCCCCCAACTGTTTGCTAACAAGTTCAACATTTCAACTTAAAAGGGCGATGTGTGAATATGTAAACAGCTGCTTCCCCAAGTGGATAAAAAAAACAAAAAAAAAAAAACACAACAACTGTTATTGTGGGTTTAGCCAACCTCACTAGATCTTAACCCGATAGATAAATTAGTTAAATCAACTTATTTAGTGTTTGGTCAAAAACAGACGAAACATTTAGTCCAATAATAAAAAGCATAATGTTCCAACCTGACAGGAGAATCCCTTGTTATGGTTCCGTAGTTGAGGCTGATTGCCTGAACTTGGTTGATGACCTCCACCATGTAGATTATGGTTTTCCCCACCATCTGTCAGGACAGAATCAGACATGCATTTTAATATACAGACACTGGAAATATACTGGTCCAGGAACTATGGTTGACAGAGGCAGGTCAGTTAAAAAAAAATGTTAGCCTACACAAGAAATACTTGCAGGGTCATTCCTTGTTTATTTTGGTCTTTCTGTGAGATTTGTTGACAATAAGACAAATATAGAAGATCACCACAAGTCCTTTAAAATCAACATTCAGTTAACTGAAACTGACAGTTGTCACTCAGGGTCTTACTTAACTTTTCAGTATTTTGAGAAATGTTTTTCCATTCATTACAGCTTACCACTCTGCGTGTCCCACAGCCATCCATTGGGATCTTAAATAAGGCGTAGTCAGAAGTCACTCTTTGAGGTTTGCAGGTGGAGTTACCGGCAGTGATAAGCAGGGCAGGGGAAAGAGGGGGCTCCGTGAGGGAGGCGGGCACGAAGAAGACAAAGTGCCGGTCAATAGTGCACTCTGGAGGAGGACACGCACACACAGTTATATAAAAAAAAAGGTCAAATGAACAAAAGGTCAGAAATCTCAGGAGGCTATTGATAATGAGACCCAAGGTATCTTATACCCTTTTCTCATTCTGTGTCACTGCCAGCTTGAATCACTCTATGCTGGCCCTGAATATGCCTCTTCACACATTCAGCAGCGCTTACATTTCCATACCCAAAACAGCTCAACTGTACTCAGCTAAGTGGCGTGAAAATGCCAGTGGGGGATACAAACTGCAGCTCACCATCCATGGGGTAGTAGCAGGCAGGGGGCTGCTTGCTGAAGCAGCAGCCCATGGAGAGGCACTGTGCTTGGGATACAGAGCCAGGTCTGCAGGGGAGACGCTGTTTGCTGGGAAGGTTGCACTCTGAGGGACAGCACGACAAATGTCAGCCGCACAGTTAAAATAACTCTGAATGGCCTGTAGAAAACACCCTTTGGCAAATTGAATAGCTTTTCAGAGGCGTAAAAATAAAATCCATCTACCTTGTCCAGACGCTGGGATGACAACAGGACAGGAAAACTGAGTCTCCTGTTCCCCATTTACTGTCATGTAGACGACAGTGATGATGTACATTATACCCTTTTAGAGAAAAATATTTATACAAGAGTTAATGGGTACAGCAAATGGTCAATTATACAAAAGGTCATGTGCTCAGTGTGAAATGCGAGTCAATACTTGCCTGCACACTCTTGTGGCAGTCTGAGTGTAACTGGAGAATCAAACGAATTTTGCCATCTTGGTCTTCTCTTACAGAATACCCACAGTGCTTTGGGGGATCCTGGAGGTTCATCTTGTTCCCTTTGATGTCTGAGAAAGTACATGTGGAAACATACAATGAGTTATTTTTGTGTAGCCTTTAAAATTGCACAATTACAGCTCTCAGCATGGCAAGGAGTTTAAGTGTTGCCCAGTCAAAACAAGAACCAAGCCTGTGACCCCCCATCCAACTGTACACCAGAGCAGACACCCGGAAAGATGTTTAAATTCAACTCATGCAGAACTGATGGCAACCATATGCACCTGGAACATATACACTAATGTACACAAGCGCATGCACACCTTTAACAACAATTCCAGAGATGGGACCAGAGGGGAGCACCACAGTCATCTGGTGGGCGGAGCAAAAGACTTCAGGCTTTGGAACGATGGGCGGGATGATCTTGCTGGTGCTGGATGGGGTAGGCGGGATGATCGTGCTGGTGCTGGATGGGGTAGGCGGGATGATCTTGCTGGTGCTGGATGGGGTAGGGAACACTGATGGGCTAACTGGTGCAGGAGTTTCAGGGGCCATTGGATACGGGCATTGCAGGTCCAAAGTCCTATACTGCTCCATGGAAAGGTCCCAAAACCTCAGAGGTAAGGAAATGGTTGTGGGAGTCTAAAGAGAGAAAGATCAATAAAGTCAGTATGAACCACCACACATGGTTTCAAGCTTCTATATTTAGAAATAGTCTGCAAGTTTAGCTCTTAACTCACAAAAAAATAAACTGAATTATTAACAGTTGGGTTGCACAGAACAAACAGAAAAAAAAGTAAAAACTCCACCTGGTAGAGATGCATGCAGAGCAAATGCTGCATTCAGTCCATATGGGATTAATCGTAAAAAATGAGCTGCTGACTGGCAAAAACTGCTCGTCTGTGTTCACTATACATGCAGGACTGGTGTCAAATTGCTGTAGTGACAGCCAAAATGGAGCAAACCATGAGCGTCAGCAATCCAAGATAGTTTTGTAGTTTATGGCATAACTGTTTGGCTGCATTAAGACATTTTTAGTATTTTGTCCACCCATACTGTAAATATTATTGCAAAATATATACAAGAAACACATTACAATATAATTTAATAAAACCACCTCTACAAATACAGAATCTACAATTACCATACATCGCCATCTAAATGACATTTTTGCCTTGGTCATTAAAAATGATCTGTTCCATCATTATAGAACAGATTATCAGCACTACCCATTTGCTCTGAGATGGTCTGTGTCTTGTGTTGCATCTACTGTTGTGTACGTTAGATTGTATGCATTCAACATGTCATTCTAATTTAAGTTAATGTCTGTATGAGCGCAGGTCTTGGATGTTCAATTATCACCGTCATTGTGTAATTAAGAGTCAATTTGTATTGACAATCTGTATATTTTATATGGACCAAACAAACTTCTGAGTGACTGAAACATCAATAAAAGGGGAGTTCAAGTGATGGACAGTGTAGGATTCTCTTTTCTTTCCAAGACAAGACTTTCTGATTCTAAGCACCCGTCACCAAGACAGTATGGTGTCCAAGAACTTCTTTGAAACTTGTAGCACTGTGAGAACATTTAGGTTACTGTACATCTTGATCTAAAAAAAAAAAAAAAAATGCATTTTTTAAAAATCTTTAAATTTAAAAGTGTTACAAGTTCATCCTGTAAGATGATGAAACTACAAAGAAACACTATCGTATCTTAAAAACAGGGATTAAAGTAAAGCAATTATATAAAAAGGTGACATATTTGCAGGCAGTGACGAGGCAATATGGAGGATCTCACCCGTAGCTGGCTGTGGCAGGCAGGCAGAGGAGAGTGAAGGATTACCCCAAAGTCCTCAGCCATCTGTAGGATGTACCCACAGAGCGGAGACACACCGGAGAGGAACAGCCACGTCTTCATTTGGTCTGATGTTAGAAATGATGACTCTTAGATCTTTTACATCTGTGACAAAATATACTTTCCTTTTAGAAGTAAAAGTTGATCTACAGAACACTGATGGTGTCTGATTAAGCAATTAAAGTTTACTCCAAGAGTAATACACAGCAGTGCGTAGCACAGTCACTGAACATTTAGCTCTAACATGTTGATGTCAAGCAGGTTTAATGTTCATCATGTTAACCATCTTAGTTTAGCATGCTGGCATGCTAATTAGCACGAAATATAATGTACTGCTGAGGCTGATGATTTTTCATAAGATGAAAAAAGTCAGGGGTTCACCAAAGTTCATCCTGAAGGGAACATGAATGAGTATATCAAATGTCATGGCAATCCAGTCAATGATCAATATGATAGTTATTTTAAAAACTAAAGTGTAAGCGTTATGGTGGCACTAGAGGAGAAATCAGGGGATTACCAAAGTCATTTGGATAAATGGCCAGAAAACATGAATGTCTGTACCACATTTTGTGCTAATCTACCAACTAGACATTGAGATATTTCACTAAATAAGTGAAAACTTTGTGAAAGATTTACTGGTGGGGCCAGAAGAAACATCAGGGGAACACTACCATCATTAGGATTCATTGTCTGCGGACCATGAATGTCTGAAGATCAGAATCCATCAAACACTGACCTCTGACCTGGACGGAGTCTGGGTGAGCAAAAGGCAGGAAGGCAATCATCCTCCCCATAAGACACTGGAAATGGGGGTTCTGTGGATTGGGCCAAGTTGGGGAAAATGCTGTAGAACTTGTGGTTGTAGGAGATGTAGTCGTGGTGATGGTATAAGGCATTTTTGTGGCGATTGGTGGTAGAGTCTCTGGATACTGGGGCACAGGGGGGGAAGGTGGATGATAGTGTGGTGGGTAGAGAAGCTGGTAATAGGGGTAATAGGGATAAGGGTAGTAGCCACAAATGGTGTGAGCATAAGGGCCGCAGGTGGCTTGTGGAACCGCTGGTTTCTGAGGTTTCTCTTTGGTAGGCGGCAAAGGTGTGGGAAGTGGGAAATAAATAGGGCTTTGGGGGTAAAACTGGCTGAAGGGATAGCTGGGTATGTCAGGTTGCTTGGGAACCATCATCCTGGTGGTAGTTGAGGTGATAGGATGTGAAAGAGGGGAAGGTGGAGTGATAGTAGGATGTGAAGTGGAAGTAGTCTGCACCTCAAGACCAAGGTTTGGGTGGAAAAAGTGTGCATAATGACTGTAAGAGCTATAAGAAGTTTGGGGATACAATAGATTGAATGGGTACTGTGGACCGACAGGTTGTTTTGGTGGAGAGAGAGGAGACGGTGGGCTGGGAGGGAGGGCAGCAGGTGCTTGGGTCACTAGTGCTGCGGTGGGTGCAAGATAGTAGGGTATCTGAAGATAATCCTGAGGGTAATTAGTAGCTGCTGGAGGTTTGGGTGGCTCTGTAAAGGGAGGAACAGTAGCAGGGGTTGGAGCTGGTGTCACTGCAGGGTAGTAGAACGGCACATAGGGGTAATTCACACCAGATGGATATTGAGAAGGGCCAACAGGTAATTTGGGAACTTGATGGGGAGAACTTTCCTGCAATGGGCTAAGATTTGGGGAGGATGGAGCTTGTACCACTACAGCAGGCCAATAAGGAAGGGAAGGGTATTTTGGGTGCACTCCAGGAGAGTATGGCAGCTTGCCAGGCCTTGTGGGGTGGAGGTACTGCTGCTGCTGCCCAGGACTGCCAGTAGTGGGTTGAGGGGAGTAGTCAGGTTCTGGGCCAGGAGGGTAAACCTGGGGAAGCTGGGGGTACTGGAATCCAGGATAGGGGTAGTGAGGAAGCTGAGCAATCTGCTCCGGAGTTGGAGGTTGAAGAAGGGGAGGAGGAGTGGAGGTGGGTGCAGGGCTTACAGGAGCTGGGATGTAGGGAAACTGAGGGTCACCAGGAGCCAGAGGAGAGGGGATGTAGGGGAATTCAGGATTGCCTGGACAGGAGAGGATGTATTCCTGATCATCTAAAACAAGCTGGAGATGAAGCCCATCCTGAAAAAATAAATAAATAAAATAAAAAAAGATCACATTAAAATATTAATGGTGCAAGCCAGCAGCTCTCCACAGTAATAATTCAAGTTAAGTAACTTACTTCACCAGTGATACACAGAGCATTGTAGGAGATGAAGAATATGAGATGTTCAGGATGGGCGTGGCCACGGTACGCACACTCCTCAGATACAAATGGCCTCCAACCTCCATTGACTGTAAAGCAAATAATCTAACAAAATAATCTAATTCAAAGAGTCACTATACATTTATAATAAAATAAAAGGATTGGTACATCTCCATCACAATTTTATTCCTGGCAGTGTGGGGAGGGCATTGAAACAGCATGTAGACCTTCATGATGGGAAATACAACAGCAACTCTTTATTTTACCAGTTCACAAGGTCCTTGGTGGTGTCATGGAAAGAACTGTATGATAGCACTAATTATTTAATTAATTTAGTGTTCAACTAATTGTGTTCGTCTTTGAAAGAACTGCTCCATTTAAATTAAACTTCCAGACAATATAATTTAGCTACTAACTAAATAACGATAAAAATGGCAAATATTTATATACATTATACATCATTTGACTATGTCTTATTTAGATTTAACACACATGTGTATCCTGACATTCCCCCAGAAATTATCCAATTATAAACTCAACACAGTTAACCCACTAGTTGTTGTAGTACTACTAGTCTACTAACTGTAAAATGTAAATTCAACAGTTAGTCAAACTGAAAGCAATTTCTGAAACAACTCAGCATTAACCCTTCAAGAAAGCCAACGTACCCATGACTCCCATCATCGCTATATCCTGCTCCTGCCCATGTATCTGCACTGCCATGATGTTGGGGGAGCAGAAGACTGAGGGGGTAGAGTGGAAGGAGGGGGGGGCAGGTGTGGACATCTCCGCCGGGCAGGAGAGCTTCAGTGGAGTGTCCCACCACAACAGGGCCAGTACATAACTGCCATTCTGACAGAGAAAAACAGGATGATGAACGCAGGAACAACTACTGGTGGGAATATAACGCAGGTGCTGCTGGTACCTCCTGTGTAATGTAACATGCATCATAAGGCACCATCATCTCGAGGTCACTCCATGACATCCTCATGGAGTAGCCACAGTATGGAGGTAACTGCAACAGGGAGATGGGAGAAGCTCCCTCTGTAAAGAATTTGTCATTTTAGTGCTGAAACAACTGGACGATTAGTCGAGCCACATAAAGTTAACAATTGCAAAAACTGATTAATGGTTTAAGCATTTATCAAGCGTCAAATAGCAAATATCTTGTGTGATAAAAATAATCTGTTTTACAGCCCTTTATTTTGAATATATTAACTGCATAACTAGCACTTCGAGGACTTTTATCTTTATCTATTTTGCCATTTTACAGCATAAACAAATTGAGAATCTTTTAATATGTGCATTACATTTACTCTCCTAGCTATGCAATATGAAAGCCTTTAGTTTCTGCACTGAAAACATCTGCCCCTTGAAAAAGAAATGCAGGCATCCTCTGCAACATGATGTCCTTCCCTTAAATTTGCATCCCATCCCCCACCCCCCCTTCATCTGAGCCCGTTAAACTACATTCAGACAGCACCAGTCCCAACACCGCTGCCACCTTCATAAGTAGTACCATAAATCTTACCTCTGTCCACGAACAGGTGTGTGAATCCTTCTCCAGAGGCAGTAAAGGTCATGACTTTATCACCACAATGCACCAAAGGACTCATAGCCAGCCACTCTGAGAAATGTGGATTGGAGTGAACCGATTGGCCCAAAACCTTCCCCTGAAGGCCATCAAAACCTAAAAAAATAAAATAAAAAAACCCACGCATGTAAATAAAGAAAGCATTAGTTTGGTTTAAACTCTATAGCTCCATGCCAACGCCTGGATTAAAAAACGTATTGAAAAATCAATGAGCAACAACCAGAGGCATCTTCTATTTTAGTCACACACACACAATTGGCGCCTACATTACCCACAATGCAACGGGGCCTGAGCGCTGGTGCGTTATTATGCTAGTAGCAGCTAGTAGCAGCTAATGTAGCCTCAGGCAGAGCTGACCGGGCTACAGAGGTCTGGGAAGCTCACTCGTGTCTAACGCCGCACCCCCAGGCTGGTTTTCATTTTTCAGACTTGTAGTCTCTCAACCACGGCCGACTCAAGTAACATCACTTGAGGTAATGAGACTTTGACTCCGCTCCCTCACGAGCCACCAAACGCTACAACTTCTAGTAGCAACGTCACTGTACCGCAACACCTGTGAACAGGCTCTGATGTGTAAAGTTCCCCTTAAAAAGTAACTAACCTGCAAAATCTGCTTGAAATGCATGTTCAGAGTGTGAAGCCGGGGACCTTGGTTGCCTGCTGATGTTACCAGTAGTCCAAGACAAGCTGTTAATGTCATTTTCATCAGGTTTCGGTACACCGGTATATGGAAGCGGCTCTCCGGGAAAGGCAGCAGTTTGAAGCCGAAGCTCCGTGAGACCCGGCTGGGTGGGTGTGTGCGGGTGCGGGTCCGAGCCCTGGACAACCTGTGGAACCAGGTGCCAAGCTGCCTGCTGGGCGTCGGGGCCTGGTTTAATCCTCTCCCACCCGGTCGACTCTTGAACTTGGTGATCAGTTAGCCCGTCCTCCCGCTGTCCTAAACTTACCGAGTGACAACGTTGGAGCATGTAAAAATAAAAAATAAAAAATATTTCTCTTCTCTGTTTGCAAGACATCGCGTGGCCGTTGATGCGTCTTTTTTTGGGGGGGGGGGGGGGAAAGAACAGAGGCCTCACCTGAACGAGAGGGCGATCAATTAAGAGTCGCCTTAATTGAGATTGGACCAATTAAAAACAGACGGTGAGCAGTTTGGCGCAAGGGGGGGGGGTGATTTCATGCAAGGTTTTGTCCTTCTCCTGGTTCCTAACTCCTGGTTCCTAACCCTTTAGCATGATCACCAGTCGCAGGTGTCCACCGTTTTAAGACTTGTGACCATTTCAACCAAAGAGCGAATCATTTGTAAATCATGATTATTTCATAACATAAAATTATTGATGATTTCACATGAAGAGAAAAAAAAAGGATAAACAGGAAAGTCTGAAAAAATGAGGGAGCATTTGTGTGGAAGGAAATAACATCTTGCAACCCCCTCAGCTGTATCTCCCCTGCTGTCTGTCAGGATGGTTTGAAGAAGAAACAGGTTAAAAGTGGTAATTATAGGCCAACATGTTGCACATGAGGTGGAGGAATGAAAGGTGAATGGGTAGTCAGGAGGTGTTGGGCAAATGTGACTGTGGTGGAGTTTCTTAACTATCACTGCAGATTTGCAACAGGCTGCATCAGGATGGACCGGCTGTAAGCCTGAGTGTCCAGAGGCAACAAGAGCATCTGGAATTCATTTGAAAAGCTCAGACTTTAGGAACTTAAACCCTGCAGTGACGGCTGTGGTAAACAATTCGATATTATGGGAATGTGCAGTGATGGTTTGAAGGGAATCGGGTAGAGTTGGGAGCTGGGGAGGACAAAGGGAAAGATGTGAGCTGTGTAACAACTCCAGCACATTGTTGCTGCACGTGGCCTCTGCTGGGTTTTTAAAAAAAAATTTTTGGGTGAGCCTTAAAGAGAAACAAGACTTTAAGAGTCTACAGCCGCGGTAGCAGCTCTGTGGAGCTAACATGCTGCTGTTAAGCCGGTAAAATGGGCTGATGGGAATGTCATTAGTTTTGCAGGTATATAAACCAAAGTATAGACAAACTGAAATTTAGACCAAATGAAAGTCAGAGGGTCATCAAAGTTATTAAAATTCTTCCGGTGCGTAGCATGCATGTCTGAACCACATTTTTTTGGCAATCCATCCGATCATTTTTCAGACAACCTCATCAAAGTCAACCTCATGGTGGCACTAGAGGAACAGTCAGGGGATCACCAAAGCTGTTATGATAAATCATCAGGGAACCATGAATCTATGTACTAAATTACATGGCAATCAAGTAGTAGATATTATAGTCTGGACCATGGTGGTGGACAGGCTGACCCTAGACATCCCTGGAGCCATGCTGCTAGCATGGCTAAAACCTGAATTTAAGCCTCTTTAGGAAAGGTGTGAAAATGTGAATTTGTGTCTGATAGCTTGTGTTTGGTGGTAAGATTTCTCCAATTTACCTTTTCGTTAAGCAAAGCACACCACAGAAACAAGATTACTGTCAGCATTCATTCCTGAAAGATTTCACTCTTTTAAACCAGGTCTTTTCAGCAGCAACTACTTCTGTATAATGTCTTTCTTTCCAGTAGACAGCCACTGCACAATGGATGTCAGGTTGTACTTTCTGTAGAGGCCCCCATGTTGTGATGGGAATAGAAAAACTCCAGTGACTCAGGAGTGACGTACGAGGGGAACCAGCACGGCTAAGCACCCACTCACTGTTCACTGTGGGGTAACCATCAGGGGTCAGATATAATGGTTTCAATCTTGACTTGAGAAAATACTTCCCCTGTTCCATTCCGACACCCTCTCACAGTAACACAGCTCTCAAATGATTTTCATCTCAGCGGTGCTATAATAAAAGCGGAGACTTACACTAATGGCTCTATCAGCGCGCACTCAGCATTGCAACACAGAACTTGGGAGAAATGTATTCACTCTAAAAGAGATATGTGGTTCCAATGTCTGATCCACAGATAACACAGATGCAAACCAAACTGAGAAAATAAGCACCAGATTAATCCAAAATAAAAGCAATCATTAGTCGCAGCCCATTATGAAATAGTTAAAAGTGGCTCCACCTCGAGCAGCTATAACAAAAACATGCTGCTTACATGCTGATGGATCAATATTAACAATCTAATAATAATATATCAGTCACAGGGTGCTGCATTTGGTAGTTTTACTTTGATACTTAAAGCACATTTAGCTAATTATTCTTTTTACTTAAGTAACATTTTGAATGTAGGATTTTTACAGTGTGGTGTTAGATCTTAAGTAAAGGATCTGAATACTTCTTCCACCATTGCTTGTTACCGTATCCAAACAAAGATGTTGGCTGGAATTACATTCTCCCTGCTCAATTTGTGTATATTGACGTTTTGTTCCATTATTGTAGATTTTCATATAAAATAATGTGTTAGTATTATACAAAAAGAGCAAAGAGATATGTTCTGGCTACCTGGATTAAGAAACTTGAGGAAAGGGTTTAGAAGAGTCTTTGAGGATTCGGGAAATACCTTCAGAACAGCAGTGAGTGTTTTTAAATGACCTGGGTTTCTCAAAGATTGCCTTGAGTCTGTTAATAGCGTCATCTGTAAAGATTGTTTCACCCATTGGTGATACTATACAAACATACTGTACTGAAGGAGAGGGGAGCCTTCAGTGTGGATCCATGCCAAACCACAGAAAAACTACATTCCTCTTCCTGTTTTACTTAAACTAGCTGTACATACCGTGCCTTCTGTGTTTTCCACAATGAGCCACTTAAGCTGTGTATCTGATTCTGGCTTCATGTTATTGTGCCGGCCACAAATGACCTGAGTGAGGAATTGTTAGTATAATTCCTAATCCTGATACACTTCCAGGTTACGCTGCTCGTACTGAGAGAATCTATACTGTCAACAAATGAGGGAGTGGTCAGTGAAAGAGTGAAAGAGCAAAGGAAGCAATTATGCTATCTATCCTCATCCCACCTCCAAGAGGATAAAGCAGCCATTGTATTACCCGGATCAGGTCTTCCTCAGTCCATGTGGTCTTCACTGACAGTCCATGGCCTGAATGGAGACAAGACAGAGGCAGAGATGAGCTGAGTAAAAAAAAGAGATCTTATACATAAATGTTCTTTTACTGTTTTTCTATAGTTCTTCTTTGTAGAAATAAGAAGAGCCATAACTAGTTGAGCTTTCTCTCCTCTGAGACGGGTGATAAAAGGCTTTACTTTAAAGGCACTATCTGCCAAGTAATCCCCTAATTACATGGTATCATTTTACTGCAGCCAATGATAATACCTATCTGACAGTATCTATTTAAAATATGACAGTTTGTGGTTAAAATCTGATAGTGTGTCTTTATCTGAAGGGTTGAGTACGTTAATGTACTCCTTCCTGCTTCTGGTGGCCCCCTTTGAAAGTGTAAGTGTATTTTCTTGCTCACGCCTACCCTCCTGTTTTCCAATTGTACAGAGGAAAAACTAAATGTCTTAAGAGTCAACTAGTGAGTTTATAAATGACATGAAAAAGTTCCTATGGGTTTTATATGAATTACATTTCCAGCGGAAGCTCAGGCCGCTGCATGTGTTATTAAACCACTTGGAAAAACCCAGGATTTGAATGTCACATATATCTGCTGGTATTTTGCCACTCAAAGTGTAGTAGATCTACATACTGCATCTCTGTAGACACATTTTCATACACACGCAAAAAGATAAAATAATAATGTGTTACAGAATTGCATTATTACGAGCTCGGGCACAGTGAGTGGATCTATCTACACTGGCTTATACGTTCATGGGAGGAATGACAAAAAAGACAGGTTTGGACATTTTATGACACAGCAGATTTGCAAAACGTTTACCGATTAATATTTATATGCAACCACTTTATGTGACTTGAAGACTTTGACTTCTGTTCATTTCTAACATCTTCTGTGTCTTTATGTTATGTATGTCATATGAACCATGGGGGAGTATTAGCTTCGACCTATAAAAACTAGGTTGTAAAAAACAAAATTCTGGGACAGATTATGTATGAGGTTTATTTTATGTTGTACAGCAGCTCAACACGGCTTTGGTTTTAACAGAACCTCCAGTTAAAATTAGAGTATGTCCACATTAGGTTGGTTAGATTTGTAAACGCATATCTTTCTCTCTTTTCCAAAAAGGCCCCAGAGTGTGTAAACGCAGGCTTGGTGCTTCAGTGTGTACGGGACAATTGCATCTTTTCCAAAACAACGATTTAGGTCAGCCGGGGGCGTTGGTGAAGTTCGAGGGCTGTGTGGTAGAAACGTAGGACGACGTCTAGTCGCCCCTAAACTTTCTCTCCTTTTGGCAAATGCCAGATTTACATGTTTTTCAGTGATGAAATTGCCCACGTCCCGTTGTGGGGTTTGGACTATCACAGAAGATCCCATCATGTTCCTGCACAGCTTCCTGTCCTCTGTGTCACTGCGGTGAGAGCAGAATAAGTGAGGAGAGTTACTGACAGGCACACTGAATAATCTCGCTCTCTTGCACCAATCAAAACTCCACCTACACGAGCCAGTATTTCATTTCACTTTTGACTCGCTTGAAAACATCATCGGAGTGTAAAGTGCTGCTGGAAAGATGAAGCCGTCCCTGGTGTCTGCCTGGGGCTCAGAGTGCACTGCTATCTGTAGCACTTCTTAATGTCCCATCTTTGGAGGAGTCCTTTTATGTGCATAATGAACCGGCAAGTGTGTGAGGCATGTTTATGGATTGTGAGGAAAACACGGTGCAGTATGGAGATGGAACGCCCAGGTGAGAAACTGAGCTAAAAGAAATCAGTTTGTCTCAGCAGGGAAGGTCTTTCTGGAATAGAAAGCAGAAACAGTAAAACAGCGGAGGACTTTTAACACTTTACTCCTCTTTACGCACCGTTCGGAGTTGAAGGGGGCAACCTGAAGCCTTTTGGTTTGTCTGGACTTTTCATTGAGAGGGAAAAAAAAAACCATTTAAACTTTATGGGTGGGGCTTGGTGAGAGGGAATGGAGAAGGAAAACAGGGCGGTGTGTGTGTGTGTGTGTGTGTGTGTGTGAATCCAAAGCTGGCTGGGTGGGTCTACAGTGTTGAACATTCCCAAATATCTCCCGGGTCGTGCGTCAAAGCACGTTCAGGTAACGTTTATCCACGTTGTTTCCATGTTGTAACGTTATGTCTTCTGGGCCACACGCTGGGCTCTGCGCGTGTTTTTGCTGTGTAGAGTGCAGAAAAGTTAACTTGAGCGTTGGACAGCTTTTCGCCAGGGCTTTGAAGAATCGCACGGATGTGACTGAGAGCAACAACAACAACAACAACAACAACAAAAAAACCAACCCAAAAAAGTATGGAAGAGACGCGCGAGTCCAAGCGGTGTAGATGAGCTTTGTGGAGCAGCGTTAATATTTGGGTGTTTACGTTAGAGGCGTGTTTGTGTCGCGGTTCTCGCGCTCTTTTCAAAGGGCCCGTGTGTAACGGAGCAGCGCGCGAGCAGCGTCTCAACAAACGCGCCTTTCTTGTCGACGGAAACGAAACGCGACAGACGTTAAAGCATATCGGCGTTTGTGGGCGCCGCAAATGGATGTGAAATGATAGAAGATACGGTTGGGGGGGGTTTTTTTTTTTTTTTTGGGGGGGGGAAAGAAAGTTTTAATGTTTGGAGCCGTTAGTTATGTGAGCAGAGGGGCGAAGCTGCGGTGCGTGAAATGTAAATGTGTCCGCGAGACTGTGGGGCGAGTTTGGACTTGCATGCAACGGCTCTCTTCTCTTTCTGTGTGAGACCGTGTGTCTTTGGGCCTGTGTGCGTGTGAATTGACGCGTCCTCGTGTCCGTGCGTGGAAAATAAATAATGGTGCGCATCCTTCCCTGTGTCTCCACCCCCCCCTGCTGTCAAGATACCAGAAGGCCAAGATGTTGATGCTGGCAGGGATCGTTGTTCTGCACATTACCACCGTTATCCTGCTTCTGGTGGCCACCATTGACAATGTAAGTGGATGCTGTTATTATCTTTTGGTTTCTCATTCAACACAACATACCTGCACTCGGGAGAACAACAACACATGTTTCACACGAGTTCAGCAAAGGCAGAGAGCAAATACAAAACACCTAAAGCCAGCACGTGTGTCGTTAAAGAACATGGGAATACCCAGCAGTCAAATGTAGGGAGATCTACATCCCAGCTTAGTTTCAGCATTTATTCACACAGTAGGCCTACATCTGCAAAACTACCTGCGATGCAACCACTGTAGGTGTTCTCGATATCTCATGTTTATTGTTATCTCGCTCTGTGTCTTCAGGCCTGGTGGATCACTAACACGGTGTCAACTGACTTGTGGGGCAGGTGGGAGCTGGCGAACTCAGTCTGGCATTACACCAACCTGAGGAACTACCCAGAGGGTAAAACTCCATGGATGTTGCAATGAATGGGATGGGCGATCTGAGAGCTGTTAGCGTTTGTCACAGTAGAGTTCATATGTTGACTTGATCTGACTGGAGATTCCAGATGCTAAGATGCAGATTCAGACGGGGGATCGTAACTGGTCAGAAATGGCCAGTAACGACCAGGAATCAGAGATCACATGCTATTAAAACTGTTGGTACAATTCAACAATATGTTCGTAAGTTCATCAGTAATCTGTTTTTTTTGTTGCAGATGTAGTGCCTCGAGGTGAGCATTGCTTGTTATCTGTGTTGCTGTCGACCCCTCACAGACTGCGTGTTTGTTTTGTCGTCCTGCTGCTACAGACTTTCTCCAGACGATTCAGGCCACCTCAGTGCTGGCCTGTGTTTTTTCCATCCTGGCCTTGTTTGTGTTTGTGGCTCAGCTGTTCACCCTGCCCAAAGGCCAGAGGTTCACCTTGACTGGCATTTTACAGCTAATTGCCTGTAAGTAAACTGGAGTCAAAAGTCTGACCTATAGCTGTAAGAAATTATAGATTTATTTACTTGCTTCTTATAGCTGAGATTTGTACATTTCCATGGAGAATGTGTGCTAAATTCTCTGCTGTACAGGACAACAATGGACTGAGACCTCTCTTTTTATACTTATATCTCTGTGTAACTGCAAATAATTTGATAGGAGTGAGCATAAAACCTACAGTACAACATAAAACTAAATGATTATTTCCAAATTAAAATGTATTCATGTTTCTCTCAGAGGAGGTGAGGAAGAGCAGAGCAGTGCCACTAACAATGTTCGGAGCATGTCTGTTTGCACCCCTTACATGACATTTGACACAAAAGTCTATGGAAGCAGAGCTCAGCAGCAGCATGTGCAGTGTTTCTGAACGATAGTGTCAAAGCAAACATGGATGCAGAGTCTGCAGGTTTTCAGCTGGTCTGAACTTTTAACCTGGAGAACCTCAGGCTTCACTGATTAATCTTATGTCACTGTGAATCTTGGCTCGTGTCAAAAGCTGAACATTCATTGAACTTCTGCCTGTCTTGAGATTGACTGAAACCCAAATCATATATTTTGAGGTGAGAGGCTGTTTGCACAACACGGGGCGCAGGAGTGTTTAAAAAATCTGTGAAGATATTCGTCTGGAGGTGTTTTGTGTAATGGTGCTAATAAGGGCTGCAACTAACAATTAGAGCCCGTGGTGGCGTGCTAAAATTGCTAATTTTGTTCAACCATCAATTATAAACCCAACAGGTACTCAATTTATTATCACAGAAGGCAAAGACAAACGGCAAATATTCACATTTCAAAGGGAGTTTTTGAAAATTTTAAAAATGACTTAAACTCGATTATCAAAATTGTCGTAGATTATTTTTCAATTAATCGAGCACATGTTTAAACTCTGGTGTTAATTATTTGCTGGGAACATTGGCAGAACATTAATATAATAGAATAATATCAAAGTCTTACAATCTGTCATTAAATTACAATTTTCACCAGAGTATTCAAACACGGTTGTTAAAGTTCATTCCACTGAATTTGCCGTTTTATAAGTAAATAATCCTATATTTTAATAAATGACTTATTCATGTAGATGGAAGATCTGTGAGCTACAGTATTTGTCGCGATGCAATTACATAAAGACGGTCAATTAATGACCATCTTTGGCACGGCTACTAATGCATTTTGAAAAAGTACAAGTAATGGGATTTTCACATGAATTGTCATTAGTTTATATAACTGGAAAATTAGCACGGTGACAGTCATGTTTCTCATTTCAGTGCGATTGTAGAGGTGCCATCTGTTACTCCATCCTTGTTCATGAGTCTTATTTTATAATAGGAAATATAATTACTTTTTAATTGCCTTGTCTGGGTGTATGTGACAATATTCCCCCCTTTTCTCTCCTGCAGGTCTGTGTATAATGATAGCAGCGTCAATCTACACGGCCGAGCTTCACGCCAGCGACACACAGGGAGGGTACGGACACTCCTATGTCTTGGCCTGGATCTCTTTTGTCCTCACTTTCATCTTAGCGATCACCTACCTCGTCCTGCGTAAGAAAAGCGAGTGAGAGGACAAGAGGAATGAGGGCAGGCCTGGGATCATATTCCCAGTTTGAATTGGGGAATTAAAGAATAGGATTTGTTTCAAAATTTGGAGAAAAAACTGGAGATTGTTGATCCACATCTACAGCTAGAAAAATGGGTGAATAATTGCTAACAAGAGCCATTTGTTTTTGTATTTTGAATATTACAAATTGAATTGGAACCCATGCTTACATTACATGAAGGGCTTGATATATTTCTATTTGGTTAAAAAGAGGGCAGGGTAATATTTAAATCTTGAGTAGGGCAGTATGGGCTACAATAAGATGGTTGTGAGCAGGCGGGTGCAACCCCTAAAAGTGCTTATTTCATAGCAGTATTACTATGAAATATGTAATCAGTCAATTATTTCCAAAGAAATAGTTCAGCATTTTGAGAAATATACTTATTCGCCTCCTTGCAGAGAGATGAGAGGATTGATACAACTCATATGTGCGTTAAGTATGAAGCTAGCATAAAGAGTGGAAACAGCAAAACAGCTAGCCTGGCTCTGTCCAAAGGTAACACAATCCAGTTAGCCAGCACCTCTAAACCTAATTTACACATTTTATTTACTTTGCTAGAAACTGCACAAAAACCAAAGTGTAGAAATTTACTTTTTGTAGGCTGAGCATTTGTATGGTTTAAACAAATGAGAAATTAGTGCTGATTGGTGGATTTTTTACTTTCAGGCTAGCTGTCTCCGTTTCCAATCTTTATGCTAAGCTAAGCTATCTAACTCTTGGCAAGAAAGAAATAGAATTGCTTCCCAAAATGTCAAACTATTCCTCGACCATGTGGGAGGAGAAAATTGTGAGTAAAAGCCCTTTTTAGATGTCATAGTTGGAAGTACTTATCATCCTGTTTGATCTGGTTGTGAGGTGACAGTGCTGCAGCTTCCAGAGTCAAGAAGTGAAAAAATACTGTCTGTGAAGGTGTGATGGTACAGCATGTTGGCACAACTACAACATTCTTGTTGCAGTACTTGAACAATCAGGAAAGAACCGCCTTAATTTACAGTACAAGTAGCTTTAATCATGTATCATTATTTTACAACTGAAGTATAGCGTATCCTTTTTAATCAATGTACATTGTAACCATTATATTTTTGTAACATTTTGTATTGTTGTTTTTTTTTTTAATTTACTGTGTGTGTGTCTGTAGTTAGCTGCTATTGTAAGAAAAGTACATGCAATTTGTACAAGTGAACATAAAGTGAACCAGGGATGGAGGACAATGTTATTTCATGTTACCATTTTTCACAACTATGCAATAGAAGATTTTGTATGTAATTACATTGGAATTTAATCCATATCATTTATTAATAAAACAAATTATATCAAAAAAAGCCTTCATGTTTCATCTATTAAACTGCTGCCACTACTACATAATAAATATGCATGAATTGGTACAGTTCTGCAAGCAAGATTTCATTAAAATGTATTTAAATTTTGGCTTAAGTTAGCATCCCAACAAATACCTTCACACCAGGGTAATAACGGACATACAGTTCTACAAAATGTTATTGGATTTGCAGCGATTTCTAAATTTGCCTGACTGCTTAATAAGGGCAATGTTTTGTACTGCATGTGTTTCTCTGAGTGCAAGTTACAACATTGAGGATTTGAAAACAACACTTTTTCAGGCCTTACAACAGACCCAGTCAGAAACAGGAATGTTCCATTATATAAAGTATCATTCCCAGAGGAAGTGAGTATAAACTGGACTACTAGATGCCTTGGCCAGACGGCGTGATGCGCTCCTGAACCACCAGGTGGAGAAGGTGATTCTGCTCAGCATTCAGAAATGGCCTGAAGGGGAGAAAAAAAAAAAAAAATACACACGCAACCACATAATCAATATGGAAAATTAAGACTGAGAAGCACTAAAACTGCTGCTCAGTCCCCATCACATGATGGAAGTTAACATTTCTGAATGCTCACCATAGCTCTGTCTGAAGAGACTTGAGGGACTCCGTGTCTTTCTCCTGACACGCCATCTGCAGAACAGATTTTGTTACACACTGCACAAATAAAACGTGCAGATTCAGATGACCGTGACAAGTTCTCAGAGTCTTGTCAATGTTTATGCTCTCTTATAACTCTTCCAATATAATGGACAGAGCCAGTTTGTCCAGAACAGAATCTTTTTTTATGAAGGCTATTTAAGTCATGAATAAACATCAATCAAGAACTGTAAATATGTGTAAAACATGTTAAGGTATACTAACACTGACACCACTGCAAATAGAATAAATTCCTTCCATTGGCAAAGGAAGAAAAACACCAGCACATTTATCACTGCCATGTGAAGGCCGTGAAGAAAAATCACATTTCATGTTTGAGGCAGGAAGAAGCAGGAAATCCTGTGAACTGTACAAGTATGTGGATGATGAAACTCACCACTACTGACTGCAGGAGCAGGAAAACATTCTCAGGCAGGAAGGTCACTGAAGGAGGGGACAAGATCCATGTTTACAGCACATAAAATAAATTTCATTCATAGGATTCATGATACAATTACTGCATTCCCAATGAAAAGAGGACTCGAATAACAGCTCAATATTGAGGGGCATTTACCTTGGCTGTGAGGGTCAAAAGACTCCCATGCGTATCTCTCCAGGGTCTGTGCATGTTCTGGTGACAACTTCTGAGGTGGAGGCTGCAAAGGAAAACAGCAAGGTGGGACCATTAAAGTGCTGCTGCACCAGTAATGTACAGATTTGGAATAAATGATCAATATTGTGATACAATCTCAATACTCTTAGCATCAGTAATGCAATATTCTCTGTTGCAATGCTAATGTGAAGGTGTTTCCTTCTTTTAATGCTTAAAATTCAACTGTCTGCCTTCTGGCAGGTCACCCTTTGGCTAGATGATGACTGAAGCTGACGTACTGGCCGGTGTTCAGATACGCAGTGTTTCATCACAATTACTTGTAAAAGCCTGTTAAAAATACAGCTTTTCAGAAGTGAAGTAAAATATACAGAGCTGGTTTGATTCATACTTAATAAAACCAACATGCTTACCTCCAGCAGCATCAGCAGTAGCACTCTGGAGATCTCACATTTTGCCAAAATGTCCATAAAGGCACCTTTTTTTCAGCAAAATGAAGATTCGGAAGAGAAATTAAGACAGTTCACCATTTTCTGGTCAGTAATCAAATAAAATACAATGATGATACTACAGCAGAACGTGAGACACTGCTTTTAAATACGGATCCTGGTATCTTTTTCTTTAGTTTTGTTTAAACATCCATCTTTTAATCTCAGCATTTAAAAAGTGCTTATCCCTACATTTTTGTTTTATGACCTATTGCATTTAGCCTCCGTTTAGAAAACTGTATCACAGAAGATCCATTCACACATAAGATTATTTTAAGCCGGTAAAGACTGTAGATGAATGCGGAGCCTCACCAACAGGGGTGCTGGTGCCTGGCAGCTGCAGTCCTCTCTCCTGGCACATCAGCTGCATCTCTGTGAACACTGACAAAGCACCGTCATAGTCGCCTGCAAAAAACACAAGAGACATGCAAGCTCAAACTGCAGAAAATCAAGCCAAAGCATTCGCACATAAAATACTCATCAGCTACATATCAGGTGAAAAGGGGCATAACTGAACTCACGGGTGAGAATTTTACATGTGGTCATTTCTCCCATTGACAGCAGAGCTTCAATTGGTGTTTGCGTCTGCAACTCTGCAGCCCTCTGGTAATGAACAATAGCTTCTCCCGGTCTGTTCATCTCCTATTGACACCACAGGAGGAGTTGAGATTAACATGTCATTTGAATTACAGTATATGAATTTAAAAAGCTTGAAGGTCTGATTCAAAGTTTTACCTTGAGTGCGTTGCCAAGTTCTAGACACAGGCTGGCTGCCATCACAGGTTGGTTCATCTCAATGTACACCTGCAAGCCATTTGAACATCAGCGTTAACTTACTGTTTCTGTAGAAATATGGGAACAAAACAGGGATGTACTCCATAATCTATTCTGCAAACCCTTAATCTGTTTATAGATTCCACAAAAATTTACTACAACTTTCATTTCCCAGATATTTTCAGAGCACAGCTGTTCAAGCACTAAAAATGTCATGAAAAACTAGGATTCACAGTGTACCTTAATGGCAAAACTGTAACAGTTGAGTGCAGCCTGAAGGTGCTCATCAAAGCCCGGGGCCTGCAGTGCCCTGTTCTCCTTCTCAGACAACAGAAAGAGGCGGGCAGCATCGGTTAACGCCAGAGCCTCTCCAGGGGCGTTAAAAAGAGTCTGCTCACACCTGCAAGACATTCAATATGTGTAACAACAACAGATGCACCATCAACAGTAAACATGTCATCATCACCATGAATGATACAGGCTCCCTCTGGGCTAATTACCACCACCGCTGTCACCCTGCGGTGCTTTATTGTCTGGGACATGAACAACTTTAGAGGAGTCATCACTCACTGAACTGTGAGATGATCTGACTAACTTACTAAATCTTTAACATGTAGCACTCAGTTAAACCAATCAGTGTTTATTGAGTAGTAAGGATTCCAAAACTTTGAAACAAACATGACATGATGTACCTGACATGTGGGTGGAGAATAGACAAATGACTTTATTGGTGATGTAAGTTTTCAATGTTTTGTCAAAATCTGATCAGTGGTGTCTGAGAAATGTCATACATATAATGGACAGGTTACATTTAAGACAGATAATAATTACTTACCAAATGACAACTTGATGTGGTGATAACACATTATAAAATTACAACATTTTCTTGCAGCAGGGACCCAATAAGGCTTTCATGCAAAGTTTCACCTTGTCTACATCCTTTCCCTTTGTTTAAAATGAGGTTGTTTGCGAAATCATTTACACGATTTTTAAAGAACAGCAGCTACCCGAGGAAGATTTTATGATGTGACGGTAGGAATTTAAGTGCAAACTATGTGAACACCTGAACATTACACCCACACGTGATTGCCGAACATCTCAGTCGAAAGCCATGGGCAATAATAAGTTGCCATAACAGCCTCCACTCTTCTGGGAAAGCTTTCCACAAAATGTGAAACTTGTCTTGAGGGATTTGCTCCCATTCAGCCACAAGAACATTAATGAGGTCGGCCACTGATGTTGGGTGATAAGGTCTGGCTAGCAGTTGTCATTCTCTCAAAAGATGTTATATGGGATTGAGGTCAGCGCTCTGTGCAAGCCAGTAAAGCACAAAAGGGCTTTTCCCAAGTTGTAGACAGGCTATTGTGTAACATATCATGCTTTATACTATTCTGCAGCATAAAGATTTCACTAAATTGGAACTAAGGGGCCTAATCCAAACCACGAAAAGGGATGCAGACAAAAAGTACACAGAAGAAAGTGGACAACGGTGGCCCATACGTTTGGCCATAGAGTGTCTCCTGTATTGTTTGAGGCACCGAGATGGTTCAGGTCAATCTGGTCCGGAATGTACCAGCGCACATAAACGTCCACTCACCGAGCCATGGCCAGGTTACAGAAGGCAGCATACTGAAGGCAGTCCTGCTGCTTCAGCTCCTTGGCTAACTGACCTGAAACACAGGCGAAAACAGGAAGATCAATGTGAGGCAAACTGCGAAGAAAGTGTCTAATGGCATATATTCCCTCTAACATGGATGAGAAGAACGAGAAAGGCTGGAGATGGTGTCACGTCGCGCGTAGTGAACGAATAATGTCATTTTGGCGTTAACGGACAGGCACTTACCAAACTGCTCACTCGCCTCCGCTACATTGGGCTTCCGGAGAAAACGTCTAGGACAAGGAAACACAAGCCTTTCAGAGTTCTAAAATATCACAAGTAGCTAGTTAGCAAGCTATCGTACATACACTTCTGCTAAGGTGCTAAACAGAGGAATTCATGTGGGCGTCGCCAGTTTTAGCGACCGTAGCTTGCTATATTAATGTTGCCGTTGTTAGCTGTCGAATAACACAACACATCAGTTACCACTTATATACACGAACTAAACTATTCGAATCTATCAACATCATATTTGCATTAGAAACTACATTACATGCGCATACAGGTATGTTAGAAGACGTTATGTGACACTGACGGGCTAACAGTTAGCTTAACCTAGCTTATTAGCGCCGTATAACTTATCTGTAGCATTATTGCCATTTAACGTTACGCTAATGCTGACATTCAGTCTTCTTTCTGTTTAAATTAATGCGACTCAAAGCCTTACTTTTTCAGTTTATTTGACACAGCACGGTATCTCGACAGAAAATCGCCCTCTGCAGCCATGATCTATGCAGGAAAACACAACAAACCAAACCAGGAAGTCCAACTGACAGGAGCGTTGGCATTGGCTCGTAGAATCGATAACTCACATTTTCATTGGTCAGCGCACTAACAGGGTGGTGCTTATATAGAGGAAAATGCCCAAATAAGCAGCAGAAACAGTGAAATCATTGTTTTCAAGACAGAAATTAGACAGAGACAAGTGGCAGGAATATATTTATTGTTACTGTAGTCGGTTACAGCCAGAGGTGCACTCAAGTACAATTCTGAGGTGCTAATACTCACTCCACTATACATTTCAGAGGGAAAAACTTTTTATTTTATTGTATATCGTACTCCACTACATTTATTTGACCGCTATAGTTACTAGTTACTTTGTAGATTCACATTTTAAACATCTATGATGATTTGGTAAACAGTAAATTAAACATCACAACAGAAAATAAAAACGTTAGCTCCACCACAACCAGCTACAACGTTGAAATTCTCATTTAAATATCACAATCTGTTGAAACAAGATCTTTTATGATTCAAAAATTCTCATAGACACACTCAAATACATTGTCCTGCTGGTGTTGTGTGGCTTGTGCCATCTGTGGAGGAAGTAGAAGACAGGTCACACATAGGTCAACTGCATGGTTTATCGTTTTCCATTTGAAAACAGAAAATGTGACAAAGAACCTGAAGTTCACACTGACCGTTTGTTGGGGTTTGTTTTTCTTGGGTTTAGCTTTGCTTTGACATGGCTCTCTATTGGCATCCGAGTGGTCCAGCACATCATAAATGGACCTGGTCCGAGGCTCTAGACTCTGAGAGAATTTTTCATCATCACTTTCCCAGAAATATAAAAGGGAACATAGGGAAAATGGAGAACAAAAATGAGGTACTGATGAGTGGAATGGTGCTTACAGCATAGAAAGATGTAGACTGAGCTGTTATTACATCCATGTTGGCATTCCCCGTCTCTCTCTCCTTCCTTTCTTTTCTGGTGTCGCCACCTTTAGTGATGCACTCTTTCTAAAAATGACAATTTAATACATCAAATAAAAAAATCCATTACAAAAACACACAACTAGACTATAAGGCACATGAGGATTTTCTTGTGACATTTCATTGCCTTGCAGCAGTTCCCTCTCTAGTTTTGTGTCTTGTGACTGGACTCTGATGTTAATTATCAGATGCTTGAATTGAATTCTTTGCTCCTAATAATCTGGCTACCAATCAGGACCTCAATATGAGAGCAGTCTCAGTACTTTTCTGAGGCTGAAATCCAGATTCAGAAGTTGTCAAAGTAATCCTTTGAGTTTCAGAAGTTACTTAGTTTGCTCGTACACAACTTTCTTAATTCTCTTTCTTACAAAGGGAAGGTTTGAAGTGTACCTATACTGCTCTTTTATTTTTCATAAGTGGCTGATGTCTGCAGGGTAATTGAAACTACCTTATGTCGGAGAACTGTTTGCTATGCAGGAAATCTGTTGACAGCTGAGAACACTTTTAAAATGGCTTGTTGGATGGCCTGAAAATGTTGCTAAAATTGCTAAATGCTAAGCGTCATTTAGCATGGATAGCGTCATCAAGTGGGCTGAGGTCTAAGGGGATCTGTTGCTTGACCCAGTGATTTTGGGCTGGAAATAATACTTTTTTCAGATTATTCTGCCCATTATTTTCTCAATTGATTACTTGTTTGGTTTTATAAAATATCATAAAATAGTGAAAAATGCCACATCATATGTTCCTAAATCACGGGGTGACATCTTGAAATTGCTTGTTAATCAAATAGCTGCTAATTAATTGTGTGTCGACCACAATTGGTAGGTCCCTCATAGCACCACAGTTTAAGACTACAACAGTTAAATATTCTTACCCAATGTCCTCTGAAGACACACACCGAGCCAACCACACTGAAAACCAGCAGCACAGCAGTGAAGCTGGCAACTATGATGAACTCTGTGTAATCCAGTCTCACCTCCTCCCTGTAGCCCTTATCTGGAAAACACACGCCATTCAGTGTCAGTCTGTGTCAGGAATGCGTCATCATAACTGGACTGCAGAGGTTGGCTGATAAATTCCTCATCTGTCGAGAGCGTAATCTACTGGCTAAAAATATAAGATCAACAGACTTCGGGATAATCTGAATATACTGTCAGAATCAGTATTAGTCCACCAATGCCTTTTGACATGTACTGTGGTTCCCAACATGGGGATTGGGAGCCTCCAAGGTATAACATCCTGTTCTCTGTTTTTGGGTCATTTCCTGTTTTATTTTCTTAGTTTTTCCTTTTGTATGTATGTTCTAGTTTTACTTTTACCTGTCTTGTTCTTTTCTCGACATTGTGCCAAGTAGCATTTTTTTCCTTCATATGTCGAGGCAAGGAAAATAATATTTATGCACCTGCATATATACATCTGCTAAAGGCTGAACTTCCTGCCCCCACTCTACAGCACTTTTTTTTCATTACATATTCTTCGTTCACACATACATATCAAGAATTTCTAACAGCTATGATATCTCCCACTTGGCGAAAACAAGAAAAATGTCTGACTATATTAATTGTTATATAGAATAATTATATATTAATTGCTTGTAGCATTTTGTATCTTGTGTCATTTGTTAACAAATTGCTACAAATATGAAACACAACAAAAGTAGGCTATTAATGGTGTGACTAAAAATCTATCAGTGTGTAACCATTTTGGAATAATCATAATAACAGGCAATTTTCCTGTCCATCCCATTCTGCTGAATGTAGCAGGAGCTTCCAGGCAATTTTCTCATTTGCACAAAGTTAAATGTTCAAATGTTGACCCCTCCCTTCTTTCACACCACTGGTCAGCTTGATCTTGCATCCCACAGACCTTTGCAACAGTGAAATCATTAGTAATGTAATTTGATTGCACATGAGAGCTCACACCTTGCTATCACCTACAACACCAAGATCTAGGAAGACAAAGCTGAAGAAATGTATTAAATCTGGTTACTGCTACTTCTTTCTTTCACATTCTCTTCATTTTTGTACTCACTTCTCACTCGAACAAACCAGTACACCTTGGCTGTTTTATACTGGCAATGGTATTCTCCTGAGCTCTTTAGATTTTTCAGCGTTATTGTCAGATTGAAATCTCTTGGCTGGCCAGTCGTCGAAGAGATGTCGCAGTTGTATATCTGACTGTTGCGAGGATTGGAGCACGTCAAGATGTCTCCACTTTGGTTTGCTGGCACCGTCAACAGACATTTAATGTTGAGGTCTTCTCCTGTGAGGGCCACAAAGACTGATCTGTCCAGTTGTAGCTCTGTGAGGGGACATAACAGAGGTTGAGCTGAAATTATTAGTCGGTTAATCAATCGTCAATTATTGAGCAAAAACATCAACCATTCTCTGGTTCCAGCTTCTCAAATGCTGGATTTGCTGTTTTCTCTCTTTTATATTGGTGTAAACTAAATCTTCTTCGGTGGTGGACTGTTGGTTGGACCAAACACGCAATTTGTGCACTTCCTCTTTAGTTTCGGGAAACTGACATATTTTCACTCTTTTTTGACATTTATAGATGAAAAGTTTAATAAAAAATATAAAAATAGATTGGTAATGAAAATAATCTTTAGTTGCTGTTAAAGACAGAAACAAATATCTAAACTAATCTTTGGCCTTCAAACAATCCAAAAGTTAACGTGTAAGTTTCGCCCTTCACTAGAAGCACAGTGTCAGTCAAAAAATAGTTTGGACGACTTACTTGGTCTGTCCATTCCTGAGCATACAGAAGGGAAGAAAAGGACAAAAATCCAACTCGACATGAAAGAGAGATGCCGAAATTCTTGAGCTTCCATGTTGGGATTTTTAGGGTTTTTGTGGGGTTGTTTATCGTCTTCTTCGCTGAGGTTGTTCCGCATATCTTCTCTGTGTTTCTCATGTTTCTTGGTACATAAACTGCAGTGTAGGATTTCCTGTTTCTGGCAAAGCCACTTCCTCAAAAGTTTTTCTGGACACTGACACATTGGGGACAGTGAATTAAGGGGCCAGGGTGCTAATGGAAAGAGTATTTACAACTCTGTTAGCAATAAAGCCAGTAAAGCATTTGCATACCGCAAGGATTCACCCACAAGTAGGATAAAATTGTACAAAGACGGCCTCTAAGTTGCTTTGTATTATGTGAAGGAGTTTTTCTGGTTGCATTAATTTCTTACGTCAGCCTAGAGATGTGAAGTGAAGTGCAATGTTGGCTTCCCTCCATGGTGAGAAATAAAAGTGTGGGCCACGAGCGCACACCTCGTCATGTGGTTTTTAGAAGACAGAAGACTGGAAAGAGTCATGCAGGGCGAGAGAGAGTACTGTGTGTGTGTGTGTGTGTGTGTGTGTGTGTGTGTCAGGGAGAGAGAGGCTGGAATTCAGTTGAAGGTGACAAATTGCCTGTTAATGTGAACCAGCTGTGGATGGTATAGTGGCTTCTTCACAGCAGTAACTCTCTGTTGAATCCCTCTCTGAGGCTGCCAGGAGAGGCTCACAGATGTTGAAGTGCAGCAGTTATTATTATTTCACCCCATTTGTCTGTCTGTCTGTTTTATCTTTCTCCCTTTCCGCCTCCTTCCTTCTCTCATTGCCTCAACACTTGACTTTTTCACCATTTTCTCTCCGGCTGTATTGGTGGCCAACTCTGACCTCACCTCAGCCACAGCATGAAAACAGGCCCAGAGAGAGAGACAGAGAGAGAGGGATGGAATAACATCTGGATGCCAGTCAATAAAGAATGATTCATTCCATTTCATATCCCGTCTCCTTCACTCCTTATCTGCCCTCTTTCCTGGGGACTAAAGTACACAAATCCTCTACTGTACAAAACCATTCACAGATTAACAGATTGATCTGTTAAACAAGATTAACTGGGAAGACTGTCAGTGTTGTGGCCTATACTGTAAGTGGAGAAAACATGTTGCATCTTAAATGTAGAATATCACCTGATGTTATAAGTCTCCAGTGGTGGAAAGTAACTAGGAACATTTCTAAAATATTGTACTACAATTTTGAGGAACTTTACTTTACTTAAGGATTTCCATTTTCTGCTACTTTCTATTTTTAGTCCACTACATTTCAGTGGGAAATATTATATTTTTTACTCCACTACATTTATTTTACAGCTACAGTTCCTTAAAAAATATATTTTATATACAAAGCACATGACCAGTTTATAAAATATGATGCATTGATGCAGATATGATAAGTTAGTAAAAGTAGCATCTCCTCAGCCTGCTACATATTAAAATAGCATATTTTATATTGATCAATCAATTAATTGTTGCAGCTCTACATTAAAGTTCAGCTTACTTAATATATCAATAATAATGATCCAATAACTTGACAATATAACAGTTAAAGCCATTGACTACATTTACTGTGAATACATTGTGTTTCCAATACTTCTGTACTACTACTGTAAGTAAAATCCAGGACCTATACTTGAAATAGAGTATTTTTATAATGTGTTACAGTAATGCTACTTTTACTTAAAGGATCTGAACACGTCCTCACTGGTGGAAGTACTTAATGTATTGGAATATATGCTGTATATTATATTGTTCCATTATTGTTACTGATTTAAGAAGCATTTTATTGTTGTGGCTGGTGGACTACTTTATACTACTTTACATTCTATAGGGTAGTTTAATCATCGATAAAAATGCATTGCATTTTATTCACTAATGTAACTATAGCTGTCAAATAAATGCAGTGGAGCAGTACAATAAGTACAACATCTAAGTGTGGTGGAGTAGAAGTGTAAAGTAACAGAAAACTAATCATAGTAAAGGAAAACGTCTTGCTCTCCTAAGTGCAGTTAACAAAGAGTAAATATCCTAAGCTGCTCTTCTTCAAATGAAAAAAATAAATCTTTCTGCATTCTTTTACATGGCAGAATTAAAAACAAATGTCTCTAAGGTGTGTTGAGGCTCTGAGCTGCTTTTGTGAGGCTAAAGGGCACACAGTGGGAAGCAGAGACCGATGATAAAGGTCCATAACTCAAGTTTTGAGGAGACCACAGTACATTTCTCTAGAAACTCAGTCATGTAGCAGACAGACATTACAGCCTCGAACACATATAGCTGTCCGTTCCATAAAGCGGGTAAAAAAAAAGAGGGAGAAAAACAGGTAAATTGTGAGACTTATCTGAAAGACGATTGCGTGCAACACATCTGGCAGCAGCTGGATGTCAAAGTCTGTGTAAGAGAGAGAGAGAGAGTAGGAGTTGGGCGTGTGTTGGGGTGTAAAAATACAAGTTTTTTGTTTTTTTGTAAAGTGGCTCAGCACTGGACCTGCCACACTCTCCTCCTAATTATATTGCAGCTGTGAGCTGAGGGTGGAGAGCGCATCAGAGAAAATAAGAAGAAATAAAGAGAAAAGACAGTGACAGAGTGGAGCGGCGAGAGAAGCAGAGGCATCGGAGAAGGACTTTCTGCTGAGCATCATTTCAAGTTGTGAGTATTTGGCTCATTTGTTCTATTTTTCCAAAACACTTTCCAGCCTGAGATACTTCTACCAGTTCACTGTTGGTTTGCAAAGCTAAACATGTAGTTCCTGCAGCACAGATCATCATGTGAAGGAAACACTGGCTTGATGTGTAATGTTGACGTGTTTGGCCAGATGTGAAACAAGCTGTGTCTGATTATTGTTCGGCTAATTGTCACCAGGCCTTTGATTGGCCTCCAAATTCAAATTCCCTGACAACATTTAGAATAGCTCAACAGTGAGTCATCGGCTTATTATTGTCCAGTATGATTCACAAATGTTGCCATGTGGACGCAATCCTGCTTTTTTCCTTTCTTTTCTTTCGTTGTCCTCATCTCTGGGTCGCCTGCTTTCACCTCCTCTCTTGTTTTTCCACTCAAACCTGGAGTCATGGGATTAGAGTTAAAAAGCATGATTTAAAAACGTCCTTTGTTTTGTCAGATTGGACTGTAGTCATTCAGACACACAGGACTGACTACCACAGGACAAAAAGGCTGCTTCCTTCAGGACTTCAATTAAATAATAATTGGATTTTTGTAATCCCCCTTATGAAGTGTAGTAGTAGTTGGTATTCACAGTGTACTTTTATTGATTTATGGCTTTAAAGTTCAAAGACTTAAATGCACAGCAATACCTCTGTATTCTGTACAGTCATTCAGTGTTAAGTGAAAGTATAAATACCACAATGTAAAACTCCATTAAAGTACAGAAAAGCAAAATGTAGATAAAGTAACAAAAGTACTCAGAATGGCCCCTGTTACTGTTATACTGTATATTATAGTTGTACTTAATGTTGTTATAGCTGATCAAGCTGGATCTTCTTTTAACAGCTTTACAAACAGCTGGTTAGTTTAATTTCTAACAATGCATCATGTTTTCTAAAGTGATTGTATGTTTTGTATGTAAAATCAGAAAGTATTACACAACCTAATAAATACATTTGAATAAATGTAGTGGAGTAAGAAAGTAAAGTGGAAGTATATCAAAATTGTACCTTACTTTCAGTTTGCGTTGTGAAAAAAACATGTCAGGAAGTTTATCTGTTCATTTTCCAACACATGAAGGTTTGATTTTCGCTTTTCTTTTTCTTCTCTCTTTTTTTTAAAAGGGGGAGTGTCTGTCTGCTGGTCATGGCCCCTCCCTCTCTGTTGATGGTGCTGATGGTTGTTGCCATGGCAACTGGGGCCCTCGCAGTCAGGGAGGAGAATGAACTGGATTCTGGGTACTGGAACTACAGAGAAGGAGGTAGACGACGAGCCTCCGTTTGATCTGTGGGGCCTGTAAATCACTGAGTGACAAAATGTTTGATGTTGTGAATTATAACGAATAATTAATTTATTGAACTGAATGAAATGCAGCAGCTCTGCAGAGATGAGATGACTATTTGGGGTTTAAAATCATTAAAACACATGTGGCCAATAATTTTCATGATTCATTCAGGGTGTTTGCTTAAAATTGAAGCCTGATGGTGTTTATGCTTTGGTTTCAGCTGACAGTGTGAATGTGGCCTCGGTGCGCAGTGTGACCAGAGTTTTAGATGCCTGGGGGAAACGCATCTTCAGCGAGATCAAGACTTTACTGCACTCTCAGCCCAGCACGCTGCTGCCTGACTACTCCAGGTAACTTTAACACCTGTATCACCCTCTAACATATCCTAAAACATGCTGTGTGAGCATATTTCTACTACAACTATTAGTCAGGTCTGTTCCCATGTATCACAGATCCTTCTTTCAAATCTTTTAGGTTTTATTTTCTTTACGTAACTACCTGGTTACATAAACATGAAAGCACAAATAAATGCATAAAACAATCTAAAAACACAAAATTATGTGAACTGAGGAATATTTTATAATCTGCATTTACATATAAATGACACATGATAGGCTATTAAAGCCTGATTCATATTATTTATTTATTTGATTTTTAAAAATGAAGCTGCAAACTAGTAAATAAAGGGATTTGGTATTTCCCCACCAGAATTATATTACTTTTATCTCAGATTTGGAGATAAAATCTACACGGAAGCTGAGGTTCAAAGTTCATTCTTGACCTTGTAAACAAAACTTGACAAAACACCACAAGGTCTATTTAGTAGCTTTTTTGAAGCTTTCAATCATATCACATGGTCTTCATCAGCAACTATGTTAAACAGTTGTTATAGCGTTGTGTATGATCAAATGTAAGCTTTTAAGACAACACAGACAAGATGTCCTTAACATCCTCAGGGGAAAAATTATAATTTGTTCAATTACAATCCAATGACAACTGGGCAAACCACATCTGCTGATCGAAGCTCCACAACAGCTACTAAATGGACAATGTGGTGAGATTTCTTTTTTTTTTTTTGGAGGTTTTTTTTTATTTTAGAGACTTAAAGTATGGAAAGTACGACAGTTAAGTGAAATAATTATAACATTTCAAATAGTTTTTTGGACTGATAAATAAAGTTTTAAAACCAAAAATCTGGCTATGACCATAATGATTCCACATTGTCCTGCAGCCTGTCTAATGTTAGAGAGAGAGAGTGAATGAGAGTGTTGTTTGTTTTAATACACACTCACTGAAATGCAATGATTATAGACAAGTTTGCTCCTAATTTAAACAAATTATAAACAGCAGCCCTGTTACGACACATTGTTCTTCCCGGATGTTCACGTACGTTTGTTGAGGTCATATGTTGCTCAGACCTTAATCAGAACTGAGATCAATATTTGTTTTATAAATATGAGTCGAGAAGCTGAGCCTCCTCTGCTCGTCCTGCAGGGTGCGCCCTCTGTCCGAGTCCGTCAACGACCTGTTCAGAGAAGTGTCCCTCCTGCGCCGGCGCATCACCGAGCTCTCTCATCGCCTAGCAACCTTGGAACCATTCCTCCGTCACCACGGTTACAGGGAGGAGGCGGGAGACAGACAGGCTCTGGTACCTCAGAGCCTGAGAGGAGAGGTGGCGAGCCTGGCCCGGTACACCCAGAGGACCGCGGGGAGGGCGAGTCCACCGATGGGGGGCCGAGTGGTGAGGAGGAGACGGGTCAGAGTCTTCAAGAGAGGAGGAGAGATGCTGGATCAGAGAGAGAGAGACAGACACTGATGGAGGGAAGTGAAGAGTGGGGAAGTTTGGGGAAACAGGTTCTGCAAATATTATATAGGCTAATGTAAGAAATCCATTTTTAAAACTGTATAGATTTAATTTTTTTAAACAGCAACATGATTTATAGTCACAGCTTGTCCTGTGAGATCTGGAGTGATATTTAGGATTTGTATTAGTCGATAAATAACTCATATCTTTAATAAACTTTTGTGATTATCTCTATTTTGTTGTCCAGCTCTTAATGTCAGATTGACTTTAAAGTCAGGACACACAAAGAAAAACACACCTCCTTCTTAAACAGTATACATCTGTGATATTATATAATATTTGTAATCAGTTCCAGAGCTTATTTTGATCCTTATTTCTGCACCAAACATCCTCAAAATGTGTATTTGTTTTTACCTTAAAGGTCAATTCTTGTCACATCTCATTTCAACCACATCTCATGGCCTTCCTCAGCAGTTGGGGCTGCTTACTTTTCATGGAGATAGTTTAGTTGTTATTATGTAATATATATATTTTATCCTGTATGTTTCCTGGCACATGAACAAATACGGAGACACCAAGTGCTCAATATTAACTTAATAAATAATTGGCTGTTAGACAGCCAATCACATAACTGGCTCGACCCAGTTTGTCACGACTGACAGACACAGACTTTGTGATGAAAAGTAGCTTTATGAAATAAGATTTAAAGAATGAAATGCAATCATCTCTATTATTGTGAGAGAAGCAGGATAACAAGGGGCTGATTTAAAAAAGGGTTATTTCACAATTTCGTGATTACATTAAATATTTTGCCTGTTTTTATTAATATGAATATGACTATTATGTCTTATTTATTCAGTTAACATTTAACACTTTAAGATATGTACATGTACAGTGGACTCCCCTTTAAAGGGACCCTCCAAAAACAGTTGTGTGATGTCTTCAGTGGCTGTGGACAAGCTTTTCAAAGTAAAAGAAAAAATGACCCGGATGATGTTATCAGGATTATCACAGATTGGGTGTGTGATTTAAAATTATTACAATAACGGCTGGGTTACAAACTGGAGCTGTGGCACCATTTACCTGTCAGAGTGGGTCTAATGAAAGACGCAATTTAGTTGCATTGTGGGAAATGTAGGATCCAGTGTTTTTTAAGCTTGGTCCAGGATATCTCGACCTCTACTGCTTCCATTCTTTTTGAAATCTGCCTCTCGTGAGTTACCGTGAGTTTTGCCACAGGGTTTTTGTTTTTGCTCAGCTGAAGTCAGGGTTCGTCCTCATGGGCCCAGCAGGGGGTGCCTATTATCTGCTAACATAATTATACTGTTTGTATAGGTGTGTGTGTGTGTGTGTGTATGTGTGTGTGTGCATGTTGTGGGCACAGGCATCCGAACTTTATACCTTCATTAAAACTTTACCAAGGGTTTCTACAGCAACCAGTTTCCCTCTGCTTTGCTTCTACAACTCCACTTGCCATCCACACCACACTGCAGTGTGGCTTTTCTCTCTCACTTTCTCTTATTCTAAACCTGCATCTGCACACTCGTCGCTTGTCAAGTCCTTTTTTGTTTCCCTGTGTTTCATCCACATGTTCTGCCCCATCATACTGTAATCTGTACATCAACCACCTCCCCTCCTCTTATTTCTTGCCCCTCCTGCTCTTCTTCTATCCTCACTGCTTCGTGTGGGCGTCAAGCTCAGGCTGTACTTTCCATTTTGGTATTGTATTGTCAATGCATTGTTGCATCCAATCCAGTTAAGATGCTGTGGGCATACTGTATAAATCTCTCCCTCTGTCTCTCTTTCTACACCCCCTCCCTCCCCCACCTCCTCCTCACCCCTCCCCATCTCTGGAAAAAAAAAAGAGCCAGTTGCTAGGTAACAGTTAATTGTCAAGAAGTAGTTACTTGTGTTGCAATGCATCCCGAGGTTAGTGGGTTGGTGTAAGGAGTGAACAAGTGAGCAGAATCGACGGCTGAGAGAGAAAATAGTAAAGAAGCAGGAGGTAAAACTGATTAAAAGATTATTTCTACCGCCTCACCTCGTTCTGTGTCAGCATCCGGGACTGCAGATGTTAAAATTCTCCCACCAAATCTATATGCAAGGCATCGGTACATTTCTAAACCTGCAGGTTTCTTTAAATAACTCCTGTTGCTGGACAAGCATTTCAGAATAAAAAGAGAGTCTGAGGAGCGAGGGGGAGTGATTTTATTTATTTATTATTTATTATTTTTGGGGGGTGGGGGGACTTTGGGTGGGGGGACTTTGATC
>JAVQJF010095968.1:0-33614 GCA_036023855.1 Gadopsis marmoratus | reverse complement strand
AAATCCATCTAACATCAAGTCAATAAAAAGGGTTAAACGAAGTAGTAGTTCATTTTCACATTTTCTATTGTCTTCCATTGCTCACACTCTTATGCCCACCAATGACGAAGAGAATCAGGATCATAGTCCACAATGCTGTGCAAAACCGTTCTGTTTGGAAGACACTGAGCACCAGCCGCAGTGTTTCCTGGCAGCTGCATGACAAATATCACTCAGGGGTCCTCAAACGCACCAACTTTGCAAAGTTGTACAAAGATAAATTCAAGTTCTCATTTATGCATAATTCATTATCATTATTCTTTCTATCCTGTCAGTCGGCAATATGTTTGAGTTCAAGGGCAAAGATAAAACGATAGTACAAAGGGGTTGGATAACTCACAGTGGCAAAATGGCATTATATCTCTTCCTTAATGTTTAATCAACGCTGTCACCGAGCCCACACATGGCTCAGTCAGACTACTCAATTTCAATGACTCCTGAGTGTCTGTGCATTGTGTCAGTGTGCATGATTGTGCATGTGACCAGCTTAGAAGCTAAAATTCTTTCAGAAATGTCCTAGAAACTTTCTCTGCCGTCAGTGTATTTTTGGTGCAGAATAAGAGCTGAAAATCACCAATTAAAATGTCAATGCTAAAACCAGCAGTCAGGACAATGGCAGACTTTCATCACGATGATGCAATGTGTTCCACATACATATTTCATAATTGCTTTACCAGCTTAATTAATGAATTCTCTCCTTTCATCAAAAGTAGCTGCGACCAAACCTGGTCATCTCATTCTCGCCTGGCTGATTTGAAAAAAAAAAACCGAAACACTAAAAATGTAAATTTTTACAACTAGCTGAAAATACTGTCTCCTTTTTATTATTATTATTATTAACTGCTGGCCAATGCCAGTGACTTTAATTATGTGCAATAGAGGCTGACACAAACTTAAAGAACAGTGTCATGGTTTTTCAACACAAACCTTTTAAAAGTGTTGTTTACAATCATTTATCATCATCCGTAGTAAAAACTCCGTGACAGCGTTAGCTTTGAGAGTTTTCCACCCTCTTAAAAAACATTAAAGCATCTCCACTTCAAAAATGGGAAGCTCACAGTGTAATATTCCGACAGGCTTTTAAAACAATGCATGCATAATTTCCCGCTTTTGCTACAGATGTAGCCATGAGAAATAATACAAACAATAATGGAACAATAGATAAGCTCCCTGACTTACTGATTTATGGTAGAACTTCCTGACCTTTTGGTAGAACATAATCTTGTATCTATATGTATCTTTAAAAAGCGAAAATGGAAAGCTGCACACTAATAACTCTGATGCATTCATTTCAGTTTAGTTTATAACCTGGTCACATCGGAAAGTGGAACAGAGAAATGAATCCACGTCCAGAAGCTTGGTGATGTAATGACTACTCTCACAGGGTTAGCTGGTGAACTGCTGCTGCAGATGGCCAGTTCACAGGTAACTCGTCAGTCACAGCTCCGACTGATTCTCTCTGCTATTCTGGTTACACCCCCTAGCACTTTCTTCTCCATTTCATTGAATGAAAAGTTTTTGAAGAGGGAAGATAAAGCTCTTTCAGTTAATGAGCTTGCTATTTGCAAGTTAGCAAAGTTATTAGCTTAGTGCGGTCGCCACCTTGAAGATCACACAATTTACAAAAAGAACAACATATTTTTACCATCAACTACTGTTTCGTAATTGTCTGCAAACCATTAATACGCCATCACGGTTAAATAACAGTGAATTGCAACACACAACTATCAAGCTATGATAGCTTCCTCCATTTTGGACTTGTCTGGTGTGACCAGCCTTTAAAACAACAGTAACCCAACTAGGAGACGTGTTACAAATCAAGCCAATCCAAAGACCAAAGAGATTAGATTCTTTTTTTAATTTGAGATGTTTCCATTTTTGCTTTTGTCCTTTGTCTCTCTGCTTTGTGCAAGTTTTTTCCTTGATAATGTTGACACGTTCTCGGCATTAGGCCTTCGATTGGCCTAATTTTGTTCACCTCGATTTGTTAGTATAAATACCAGTGAGGTGACTTGTTCTTATCCTGAAGAAGGCTGTTTACCGATTCAAAAACAAAGTCCTAACAAATCAGTTGAACTCTTCTCTGAAATGAAATAAAAGACATGGACATTGAACAGCCTTGAAGAACAAGAACTTCTCGGTTTACTTTGTCACTGAGGCTTGATGAGGAAATAAAATACTATGTTGCTGTGTGGTGATTTTAGCCTGCTGTCATATTAGACTGTCTAACTTTGGCCAAATACAGGCTGTTATGGTAAAATGATGAAATGTCAGTAATGTCAGCTACTCATGAAAGACAGAACTCCACAATCACAACAAAGGCTCGACAGCAAGTCCCTCTACTGACAGATAGTGTACTATATTCTGACTCTGCAGGTATTCTGCACACATATGGCACCACATAAGGAACACAGAGCCTTTGTTATTTAACTACACCACTGTACAGCACTCTATACAACACCCTATAATTTACATTTCAGGAGACACTGAAATTCATCCACCTGCATAATAATGCACAATAAGAAGACAAGTCTGTGCAGTTAAGCTGCAAGTAAACAATAAAATGTGTTGGTATTATTATTCAATTTTGCCTCTACGTCTGTTACTCAATAAACAAATTCTTAATGCTATGTATTTAGATGTGCAGAGTAATGTCTCTACAGCAAATGTGTTCTTTTGGAAAAGCAGTAGTTTGCAGTTTACACTACATGACAAATTAAGAGCGCCACATAATAATCCCGGTTACACTGATAAAAATAATATTTTGATTATAAGGAAATAGTGTTTGAAGATTTCCTTAAATAAGTCTAGAGATCAGCTGAAGCTACAGGGCTGCTGCCGTATGATGGCAGGGTTTCGACTGGATGATGTTTTAATTGTTTAGCTACTCTAATCAATATTTTATATTAACAAATGAATCAATGACTATGTGAAATGTGAAAGATGTACCTTGTGATGTAGATATCACCTGAATCTGCAGCTCCCCTCAACCTCAACCTGTCCCTTGTTCCCCCCAGTGCACTCTACCTGCCCAGCACTGAACAGCTGACAGACAACGTTTGTCACTAAATGGTGAACAGATTGGATCATTTAGCAGCTGAAGAGCCTTTCCTCAGGAGTTGCTGGAGAGCAAAACAGAAATAAAAGCAGAAGGAATATTGGACTTACAGCCATCATGTCGCTTAAAACACGACTCCAAATAAGTGATGTTGCTCAGCTGTAACCCAACTCCCATGAAAGGATGTGTGTCTGATTTTGCAGACACACATCCAATATCAAGAGTGATGATGGTCTTGGTATTTCGGCCGTCTGCAGTAGTTTCGTCGACCTCTGTGTAAGTATATGTAAGTGTAAGTATACAATAATATCATGCAAAAGTACAACCAAAACTGTAGTGTGCCACCTGATCTACGTGCACGCAACCTCAACAGGGCCACAGTGAGTGGATTGGTTTGGTGCTATGAAATTACCAAACAGGTTCCAGCCAAAACTATTTTAATTTTGTTTGTCTAACTTGCATCTGAAAAAAATGGAATGGTGACACAAATTAGAAAATTATTGGTTTCTTATTCTTGAAATTGAAATGTTACAGGGTTTTTATTTTCAAGTCTTAAATGACTGCCCAATTAATAAAAAGATCAAGTTAATACGAATATTTTATTTTACTTGTGACACAATGTAAATGATAGATCCATTCATGTTTTGCAATTATTGTAGAGAAATAATCAGTTTTTACAAGATTTCTGAAATGCTTTCCAACCTTGAACGAAGACAGGTCCTTTTTTAATGAATTGCTCTTAACTGACATTACAAAGTGTATTGAAATTAAATATACTGAGTCAGCTAGATATCATAAATATTGGTATAGCTCCAGTTAATCATTTTCTTTATCTTTGATGATGAAGTCAATCTATCCTTCACATTATTTTATAATCATGAACACTTGTTCAATATATTTCTCTAATGAATAAAGCCTGTCCAGGCCTGAAGCTTATCTGGATGCACAATGTCCCTCTGACTTTTAAGAGTTCCAAATGGGAAGTCATTACATTTGACGAGAAAATATCACTATCATTTCCCTTTGAAAGCAGTCCCTTGCACACAAAACAAACAAGCCAAGGCGGCACAATATGCCTTGGCTTGTTTGTTCTCTTCCCATGATGCCTTGTATTATACAAGGCATCATGGGAAGAAAAGATTATGTTCTCTTGACAAGTCTTATTTAGATGTGTTCACTAGAACACATTAGGCTCTTTATTTAATCTCTCTCAAGACATTAGAAACACTTAGCCCAGAGTGCCTGCCATCCATGAGATGCATGTTTTAAAATTCCACGCTGGAAGTGGGTCCAGTTCTTATTATAAATTACGTGATTGCCAGTTTGAGGATACACATGTAAACAACATTACCTTTGTTTTTTTGAGTGCATTTGACCAATAATTCCACATCATCTCCCCATCGTATATATATTATAAGATGTTAGATTAACGAGATGAATCGTGCATGAACCTCTCCCACGCTCTTCAAAGGGGAGGGAGCATGCGGAATGGGTTTGTACCAGGCAGATCCGATATTGTTTCTGTTTAATGCCATCTAAAGTACATCCATTTGAGTGGAAGTAAATAATCTACTACTACAAGAAGCGCCGCTGGCAGCAGACCACTCTCCTGGTAACAGATAGCGCTGGGGTGTTCAATCAGCAGTCAGGAGTGTAACAAGAGTGAAATCCTTTCCCGTGGTGTCTAATAGCATAAGTCCTTCCATCACCAACATGGGAGGGAGTCGGGGGGGCAAAGATGATTACGCCTCCTGTGATATCAGAACCACAGCGACAGATCTTCAGCAAATGTGTGTGCAGAATACAAAAATAGCCTGGATTTAATGACTGTGGCACGTTTCCAAAAATGTGTCCCTCTCTGTGTCTATGAACTGTGAAAGTTATCTGACTGGGGGAGAGGTGCTCTCTCCTGCAACCCCCAGTCAATTTGTGTCTTGAGCCAGGGCCTTTACAGATCAAGCTGTTTGATCCGGCTCCACTGGTACTGTCGTTTTCTCCTGTGCCTGGCTGCCGAGTCCGTGAGCAGCTCTGGCCTGTTGACTGAGGCAGCTGCATCGCTCGCACCAGCCCAAGCTGCAGCATTTCCATTAAGTTCATCTCAAGAGTTTGGAGGGAAAAGAAGCTTCAGCTCTGGCAATAAGAACATGTCAACATTGATTCATGTCAAAAAAAACGATTGTATCCTTGTCCCTGATGAGTGTGTGTTTGTGGGACAGTGAGCATGTTTTTCTACCCCTCTCTCTCTCTGTGTGTGTGTGTGTGTGTGTGTGTGTGTGTCTGTGTTAGCTCTTGCTTAAATGGTCTCTTTTGTTGATATTTTGCCACTGGTTTTATACTAAAAAAGCCAAGCATTGCGCTGCATCACTTCAGGTAAATCTCACTTTAAATCTTCTAAACACATAAAACAAAACACATTATAAAAATCTGCACAATGATAATCAAAGACTGCATATTTTACCAGCATGAAGCAGCACTGAAAAATAACTACATTTCCAACTGTACTGTACATATGTATAGTTTTGATGTACTTTACTTGAGTAGATTTATTTTACACTACGTTCTACTTTTACTCCACTACATTTCAGAGGGAAATGTACTTTATACTACATTTATTTGACAGATATAAATTCAGTTGCCATTTTGTTAGGTACATCTAGCCAAAACTAATGCAGGCTAATACAACAGTCCTGCAATAAATGCTGCCTTCATGAAGTTTATAATGTTCTGTTTTTGATGAAACTGTTTTGAGAGGTGTTGATTAAATTTTCTTATGAGTTTGGAGGCTGTAGTTTGTGGCGCTTATGTGGTGTTTGTATTGCGTTATACAGTAAGGTGTTTGTTATTTAGCCTGCCCTCATTGATTTAAATGAGGTGGACAAAAGAATAGAAACACCTGTAAGTCACATTGTGTTCACGTTGTTGTTTGATACATTGTTATCATAAATATATTAATTATAGCCTCTTTAAATCCTAATTTGTAAATGGAATAATAACTTTCACAGCCAACAAATTAGTTAGCACAATAGAAGTGGAATTAGCACTTGTCAAAATTGTGTCACGTCATGTGTCCTGTTTATAGACTTCACTAACTTCAGCAACAAAGAATAAATACACAACCCGCCCCCTTTTCTGAACCCCACTCACACCTAACCATTTTCGTACAGTTCCTTAGAGGTCAGACATTAAAATTCAGAAAATGCTGCTTTTCCAAATTGAGGGATATCTTGATGTAGCTACTGTTACAGCAAGCCAACAAATTGTTGACAGCAGATTGAAAATTTGACAGAGGCAAGTTTGATAAGGGATAATAAGAGATTTCAGTGAAATGTGGTTGGATCAATGTGAATGACACTATGTCAACATTCAGACAAACAAAGTTAAATATTGAAACAAGAAACCTGAAGCAATATGACGTGAGAAACATGACTTGATCTGTTCAAATGAGAAAAAAAAAAAGCCTTAAGGAGCGTAACAGCAAATTCCACAAAAACCTTCAACACAGCTCAGATTAGACGCGGACTTTAACTGAAGATAATAGGATATGCCAATCGTGATTCATAATGGTTATACATTAGACAATGGTTACACAGTTATACAGTGATTACAGTAGGTGTCATTATAGTGTAATTATGTCATCTGCCTTGCATTATTTCAATTTAGCACTACAGTGAGCCAGTGCTGTTTTCAGGTTGCTAATTGCTTTTGTACCAATATAGTGTTCCAGCGGGTACCGGAAAACGCACACTGTCAAGATGACAACTGGTGATGTGTGCAAGTAATTGCCTTTCAAACACAAGTAGCATTCCCACAAAAAGGACCAAGTGAAATGAGTTCCAGAAGGGTTGAAGCTATTTTGATGTTGCAGAGAAAAGAGAGTTAGAAATCACAAATGGAGATGAAGGGAGAGAATTTGTGTTTGTGGGATGCATCACAGGAGGCCTTGGCATACATTGAACTTAACATGAATGCCAGATGATCAAAGGGACGAATGATAAAGCAAACGCTACTGTGCTTTTTAATACACCGTTTGAACATTCACAGCATTTCCAGTAAATTAACGTCTTCTTTGGTCGGCCGTTGCTTTGAATCAGCAGACAACGACCTGACAAGTATGTTGTGATACTATTCATTAATTTGTACAAAAGATCTTGGAACACTGAGGAGTGAGAAAAATCAAGGCAGTCAAGACAGCTATCTCTTGAAAGTCACTTATGGAAAGACATATTCCATGTGTACACAAAACACAGAGAGAAACCTGCAGTTATTCCCTAACTGTAACCAAGGAGTTATTGTTATAACCATGACAACGAAGGTCTCAGACTATCTGTCTTTACTCTAATCAAGTCGATTTTGTGCTTAACGAAGCCTAATGAAATAAACCTATAAAAAACATATATGTGTCGGTCTGGAGGGCATGGCGGCAACTTAGAGGACTTGTTGACATAAAAAGTCAGTTCATCCAAATTACAAAATCAGATAAAAAACACACTTTCTAGAGGTAGACTGACGTATCCGCTGGGCCAATACATTTGTCGATAGCAGATGTATCTGTATCAGCACATATGTCAGCAGATAAAAGGACATGGAGTTGATGTGTTTGATAAGTTTATTTTTCAACTCTAAAATGTCCAACTCACTACATAACTTGGTCACAGTTATTTAATAACCAAATTTAAGTGACCCCTATCAAAAATATTTGTTAATGTTACGTGTGAGTTCACACTGGACATAGTTTTTGGTTTAATTTTTGGTTTTCAGATAGCTATCCCTGAAATTTCTGCCACCACCCCAAAACAGAGGTGGTGAATGTAATTTCATGTGTGGTGTTTACAGCATTATGCAAAAAAACTCCACCTCTTTACAGAAAGCGTCTCTGTTACTTTGGACCATTCATTATTTTGTCAGTGCTTTTTCATGCTGTTCACAGAAAGGTTTGTGGATTATCTCAAGTAAACTAGACTTCTGGAAAAATACATGCTTGCGTTGAATCATAGAGCAACTTTACAGCAGCTGAAATATTGTTTTTTCTGGCCCTCTGTTAAACACCTTGCAGCAGTGATATAGAAGTGTACTCCAGGTGTGTCAGTACACTGTGACATCACTGAACAAACCTGAAAGTTTCAACCAGAGATGGCAGTGAAAATCTCCTTTTCAGCCTGCTGTTAAAGGTTAGGTGTGTCTTAGAACAACAGTTAGATGCACATCTGAACATCGAAACAGGTTTTCCCCGTTGTAATCATTCCTCCTCTTCATACTGGCCATAAAGAGATCCCTTTCATCTGGTGTAAAAATTAATTCACAAGTTTATCTGAAGTTATGAGGCTTCAGCAGAGTTAATCAAGTAAAGTGAGTATGTTCTTATTTCTGTACCAAATTTCCGCTTTGTGTTACCATCCCTCAGCAAGGAAGCACCGTCCGGAGAAACACAAAGAGGGAATTTTGTACTAAAAAGACTGACTCACTTGATTTGACTAACTCAGACTGCTGAAGCCTCATAATGACTTCAGATCAACTTTGGAGCTAAAGCTTTTTCAGTGTTCACGTGGGTATCTGATGACTGTTTTGAGAAATATGAACCTGTCCTCTAATTTAGATGGATTTATATTTGTCACATGCACGCCACAGAATTTAGTGAAATCTGAAGTGACAAGCATCACAACACTGTGCAAAAGACAATGTGCAAATAACATAATTAAAACAAAGTTTGCAATGCCTGACAAGTGGTCTTAATATCCAAGAAGAGAAGTTGAAAATAAATACTAAATGGAAATAATATCTAAAAATGTGTAGTGGGGGGCGCAACAGTTAGCGTAGTGTGCTGGTTCTCTAACTGATATCCTCATGGCTTGGTTACTCTGTAAGTTTTATTTTTCACACATCAGAAGTTTGTCTCAAAGGACTTTACAACTTGTATGCCATACATCACCCTCACAAAAGAAATTGCATTCACCTCAACAGGGATGGCAGCAAAAATCTCAGAGATGGAAATCTTGAATATGGTAAATAAAATCAAAACTATCTGCATAGACACCACTGGAGGTAAGTGAAAAAGTATGATTTTGTCATTTGCATGAACCAACCGTTTAATGTGAATTAACCATGTGGTAATGAAGTCTTAAGGGAATTCAAAGACATTAATCATGATATCATTCTGTAAGTATAGTATCTTATTTAGGGCAGTTTATGTGCTGTCCAACATGCACATCTGTCTCAACTCTCTGTATTCAAAATAGCCAAATCATGCTGGGTGAAATAGGCCTACGGTAGGCTACAGCAGGAGCAGATATGACTAGAATGAAATTGTATAAGAAATAGATGCAATACTCATCTGCCCAGAGATTGCAGGGCAGACTGACATTTTGATTTCTTTCCTGCAAGTTTGTTGTTAATGATTTGGCTTTGGATGGGGGACCTTCATAGAGTCTGAGCCATATGAGTGCAATTTCCGTCCTGGAGATGAAAGCTCATCGATTGCCCCCTGATGGTTTTTATGGGGGGCTGCTTTCATCCAGACTGAGACATTATTGAGCTGCGTTCACCATTAATGCAGGGCTGATTCTGTGTTACTATATCAACAGGAGTCCAGCAAACATTCAATACGCTATGCTTGTATGATGTAGCCGCTATACTACTGCATAAGAACCTCATTGTTTTTGAGTGAATATGCAAATGTAAACGTGAAGCGGGGTAATTTCATTTTCACACAATGGAGCACAGCCCTCATATGATCCAATGAATAAAGACTACAGGAAGTCAGCACGCCAGCCACCCATGGTAGGCATAAAAATTAGCGTTTTAGTCTTCTATAATTGATTAATATTGCAATTAGACTTTGCAATCGGCAAAACCTTCTGCATTCACATTAGGGAATTTTATCCCTGCTGGTGTGCAGTGGGGAGGATGCTGTTGGAAGCCTTTCTGCCTTCATGAATCCCTCTCCCAGTGTCTGGTTGGATTAAGGAATCATCCACAGCTGCCTCTACTGCGCTGATGGGGTTTATGCTCGGGTTAAACGCTGAAATGTGCTCAACTGATCCCCTCATAGTCCAAACCTTACTGAATTGACCCACAAAGACATGGAGGAATGCAACTGTCTAAATGAATACGTCTAGACAAAAGCTACTTGTGAAGGCATGACGCACATGCAAAGAAGCTGCCTGCATTTTGTTTGTGGTGTTACATCAGTTACCAAACAGATTAAGGAGTTCTTTACACGCAAAATATGCATGTTATGCTTCAAACGCTGTTCAGATCACATATATTTTCCATTCATTTTTCATGTAGCCTGAATATTAGTCATACTCCAGGGAGCATGCTTCACATCATGTGGCATGTTATAGTTCAAGGTACCTCACTCAAAGTATGACATATCTGTTCAAAACATACAGCAAAATAAGACACACAAGGGAATTATGGCTTTTATACAGTTGTTACTGAGTCACGTGTGATTTCATGATTTGTCTTCATCAAAGATTGCATTCATGATGACAGGACAAAGACGGCAAAAATGTTTCCCTGGTTAACTCTTAGTAGTCTGCACAAGAAGCCATTAGTAATGCATGGCTAAGTGTGCGTTTCTGCATCTGAAATCAAGATCAAACATCCAATACATTTAATCAATCTCGCTGCATAGCTGAAGTGAATGGTTGAGTAATCACTGGTGTTCTTAATAACCTTTTATTTGTCGTTTTAAGATGAAAATTCCCAGTTGACTTCAATCTAAACCGATAATAGGAACACCCTGTGATATTTAGTACCCAACACAAGACTGCAGAGTCTGCATATTTGCCTGGAGGGGAGGCATTGACCTCTGCTCTTTTTACTTAATTTACTGTCAAAATATAAATATGGAACATAGAGGACCCACCTTTGCACTCTAAAAAAGCACAGCATGGGGTGCACTAAAGGGCAGGGGTGATTATAGAAGTCAGATGTGTTTGCATGACTGTGGTATAAACATAAACCCATATGCATGTCAAGAGGTCCAATTAAGTGCTCCATTGCAATATGTGGCTGTATGCAAAATGGGCACAGCGCATTCAGAAAGTATGACTTTTTCCTAAATAATGACCAGGAATCAGAAGTCAACTCTGAACCAAAAACAATGCAGCACATTATCCTCAATGCAGTTTCCCCTTATTGATCAGAGATCTGCTTATCCCTCCTCTCCTGCACCTAATAGTCTGGAGTTAAGGAAGCACGACTGATTGTTGGTCCAACCTGAACAACATGTTACACAAAAGCCAGCACACCCACAGGACACTTGCATCTCATCCAATCCAATTTGCAGTTTTGTTCTTTCCCCTGCTCACTCCTCTCTTTTTGTTTCTCTTTTTCTCTCTCAACTAAGACCCACAATCCCTTCAGATCTCAAGAGGCTTAATCAGTGTCTGTGTCAGACTACTTCACGGCAGCCTTTGGCCACAACGGATATTATCCATCTTTTCCTTCTAACAAATCTGTCAATCCACTCAACGGGAAATGAAACTTCTCCTTTTGCAGACTAGCAAACTGTTTGTCTGCAGCAACACACTGTTAAAAAAAAAAAGAAAGGAGAAAGCAGAGCAACATAAATTCAAACATTAAATACATGACGAGAAAGGCTCAAGAGGTGATGTGAAAGTGGCACAGCCTCCACGACAAGGAAAATCAGGAATAAAATATTAGTTTCAAATCCACAATGTATGCAAAGGGGTAACCAACCAAGGGAAAGCTTGCTTTGATTTGACTCAATTTGCATAAACCCTCCCAACTATACTTTTAATAAGTGATCTTCACCCAGGGAGTTGCCAGTGCATAGCAGATTAGCATATTCCAGACTACATAACCACCGGTTGGTTTAGAAAAAGAGAGAGAGAATGAAAAAAAGAGAGGGAAAAAAGTGGTACGAGGGCGAATCGGAGGAATAGCACAGGAGATCGAGGGGGGAAGCAGCAAACAGGCCTGTTTGTTTTGAATTTCATTTTCAGTAACACAACAACAAACAGCTACTGCTGGAGAATAACCACCTCTTATGACTCCCCTGCTAATTTACTAATGGCTTGGTTGTTTCATAGTGCCCCCTAGTGGTTTATAATAGCCTATTTCTGTGATGCTGGAGGAATTGGTTGCTCAGAGAAGGCAAATGTATGCAACAGCAGAGCATGACCAACAGAGACTATTAGCTGCAGAGGGCAGAACATGACTGAGGAGGGGGACGTGAGGAAAACATTCTGCCAAGATGCAACCTGACATTAAAATTAATTTTATTCCAAAGGCTACAATACTCTGTAGTCTTTAAAACACGTTACAAATGCTGCAATATTTGAATAATACACTGAAACAGTCTGTTGAGGGATGTGGCTAAAGAGGACCTTTGAGGCAGGAGTCTCCTACGTGATCATTTCTTCACACACTAGAGGGGGCTAGATCATTGGGAGGAAGTTATATTAAATACAAGCTGATTATGATAAAGTGCTCTAGTCGTGGATTTCACCACATTTTAAATCTATAGTAAGACTCTTTCCCTTTCTCTCTCTCTCTCTCTCTCTCTAACCCACAGAGGGACACATTTGTGATTTTTCTTGGTCACACATAACAGATCAACAGCTACATCAGTGTCAGCTGAATCAGATATTACAAGATGTGGCAGGTTAATCCCCTTCCCAACATATTACCCTTGAGAAATTTACTGACTTTGACTGGAGGATGAAATAATGACAAAACAATAGATATATAGCACAGTGGGGTCCACACTTCAGTGCCCGGGATAAGCTGGAAAGCCAGTTCATTTGCTGCCACTTTAATTTGCATGTATTTGAAAAGACAGAAACTAATTGGTATTAGATAGTTGTGTGTTGATAAAGGAGAACTGTCAGAATATTGGCAGGGACAGAAACACAGGGTCCATTGTTTAATTGCCTTCCAGAGGGAGCAAAATCTCATTAATTTGAAAATTGAGTTAATGCACCTAAATAAGACGTCGTTTTCAGATTTTTAATACATATTTTGTAAAAGATTCAAAGCAGAGATTCAGTTCCAGCATGAGTAACTGTAATCATGCTTATTGTCATGTGTTTACTAAGCTCACATCATTATGTGTTGCAGTTTCTGTCACAGATGTGAGTCCTCTGTGCCTGCGAACACACACACTCTCACACCAGTCATGAATTATTCTATACCCACACTGTGAGCAACATCGTATCCCTAAAGTGACTGTTTAATGCCAGCAATATCACAGCGGTGGCAGTTTTCAGGTTTCAAAACTGTGCTTCTTAAATGTAAATGATCATTTTCATTTTCACTGAGATTTGTGTTTATTAATATACATGTTCATGTTTTGGCCTCTACAAGCTGCAAAGGAAAGTCACTTTCTTCATTGGTTTTGTATCACTGTAATTCACATGCTTTATAGAGTTGGACAAGAAGAAAATATAGTATAAGATGTTTACTGTTACAAAATCTATAAAAATCTTTGTAGATGTCAAAGATAATATAAACACATTCAGTGTAGAGTTTCCATGAAATGCATCAATATTTGCTTTTTCCCCCCAATGGAAGCAAAAATAACAGCTCTTACGTGTTTAGCCTTGAAGACAACTAACTGTACAGAGTGTTTTCACAAATAAAAATCTGTGGCTATTAAAAGCATTATGCCTGTAAAAAGAACAACAACTATAAAACAAAATAAAGCAGAGAATGAAGATTTTATCTCTGAACGTTTCCACGTACTGCACGTCTGTATGGTTTTAGTCAGCAGTTTACTGCGGGCTTCCAAGGCCACCAGGCCAATTCTGACCAGTTTCCTTGACAACAGAGTGCAACATTTCAGCCATTTTCTTATCTGTATCCTTGGTAATTAAACCTAACTCTTATTAGTGTGATTTATATGGAACAAGATAAAAAAATTTGTCCCATTTGCCTGTAGCCTGAAAAACAATGTTGTGTTCCCATTTTTTTTCCCACTGACCTTCGTTGTGCCTGCTTTGGGGCTGCATCCTGGATCCACAAACAGATGCCTGTTGTTGATTTTGATTTATTTAGCCCTCCTCCATCCGCATGCTCCAGAAGTGTCTACGGGGCCTGTGCTGGGGGGACAGTGGGTGGGTAAGTGTGCGTGGGTTTGCCTGTGTGGAGATGATGTCAGCTTTACAGTGTGAGTAAAGACAGATGTGCTGAAGACAGGCTGTGTCATGAGTATGGACACAGTCAAGACAAACATTGTGCTGTGCTGCACAAAAGACTGCTCAGTTTGCATTTACACACCAAGTCTCTTTAAATGGCCGCTTAGATTCATTATGTGGAGGGTTGTAGCCATTTCATGTCGTTGATGGTGGCGTCACATTACAATAAATTCATGCACATTAACTTTGCCTTCTATCTTCACTTCCAGAAAGATATCATTATCTCTGATTTCCATGAATCAGCTTTGAAATCATAGAAAACAGATGCTCCAGAACTTGCCTGGGAATCTTCATGTTTTAAAATTTTCTTCAATTTCAAAGTAATTCGGTGAAAGTTGTCTGTACATCCATGGATACTTAGCAAACAGAAACTGCTAATATCTAATTTGGCATACTTTTTAAAATTTCAACAAATATGGGCTAAAAGACAGGGCTTAAGTTGTACTTACTGACTCCATGGTAACAATATACTTCTTGTTTACAAGAAGGGTGGGGTGGAAGGGTGCAGTTGCTCGACATTGTCTGAGGGGGGCCCACAGTGTCAGACTTTGAAAACCCCTGGCCCATCGTATATTAATGTTTATCTCAGGTGGGATGGGGGAGTTTGAGCAGGGGTCGTGACCTTCCTGTTTTATTGTTTTCATATTTCTATGATTCTTCTGGACACAGAGCTTGTTGTTATGAGTTATCAGATGACACTCAGATGCTCTGCAATATAGAAGAGCCGTATTAGTGAATGCCAATCGACTCACACAGGCGCTCATATTCCATCCAGCTTTTGGCCTGTTTTGTACAGAGAGGGGTATTGATCTGCAAAGCCCACTCTGATAGCAAAATCCTAATGACCGGCTGAAGTTCAGCAGTATGAAGATAACTCGATAAGAGGACATTTGGAAAAATGTAACCGAGGTCGCAGAGACTTCTTATGAGGTTAATCTTTTGCAGCGCTGTCAGTTTTGGATAAAGACCAGATTTGAATAAACATACAGATATTACTGGTTTACGGGCAGGCTGAATTTCTGATGCAAAAAAAGAGCCCACAGGCACACGTTGCACACACTCATGAAAGCTATCATGTTGAATGACAGCATATACATTAGGTGGCTTTGAATGGGGGCCACGGAGTGACAGTGCGTAACTACCATTGCTCAGCCAAGTATAAAGAGATTTGATGGAGCATCTGTTTGGAGAGCACAGAAACAACAGGCGGAACAAGAGTGGAAATCTGGACCAGACAGTCTGCATATTGTCATGCAGCTTCCAATTATAACACGTAATAGACACAACAATGGAAAATCACGTTTACACAAACAGAAGACTTATAGAATTAAAATCAACACATCATGGGATGTGAATGTTGTCTTAATACATCTTATATTATTAACTGACACTGAAATGATTTGCAACAGCTGTTACAGCTCCGAGTGTGTGTATGTCTGGGCACCGCGAAGGTAGAGGAAGGTAATGAAATGTGAACTGATTTGTATCTCGGGGAGCAGAGCTGTCATTCAGTTATAACATGGCCTTCACCCTTGTTGTCAACTTAATATGATTGTGAGTCGCAGCCAATGACAGAGCATCTGTTTGTGACACGGAGGAATCAATATTCTGGAGTGAAGCGTTGTACATCTTGTTACCGACTGACTTTGAAAATAAAAGCACAGATTCATCCTGAAATTGGGGAAAAGGGTAATGGTACAGAGGAGCACTCATGAATGTTAGCTCCGTCTTATATTATGGGCTGATACTGAAATTGTGGGCTGGTATTTACATCTTTTCATATATTCTGTTTAAAATGCGCTATCTGGGAATATGCTGCTCAAAATGTCATTTAGAGGCAGGATTTGGTTACTGATATGTTCATCATTGTTGGTACGGTGCAGTATTATACATGATACTCCTTCGCATAAAGTGTGATCTGTAGTTGTACAGCACCTGGGAAGGAAATATGAAAAAGATATATGTATGAAGATGTGAACATTTGATATTATCAAAAGTGAGTAAGACGACCTTGAGTTTAAGTGGTGGAAGAAGTAGATAATTTACTTAATATGAAAAATACTCCATTACCAACAGTAGTGGAATGTGACTTAATACATTTACTCAAGTCTGTACCTAAGTACAATTTAGAGGTACGTACTTGTAAGAAGTATTTCCATTTTATGCTACTTATCTGCTCCACTACATTTCAGAGGAGGACATTGTAGCTACAGGATAAGCAAGTAAAAGAACCTTGAGTTGAGATTGTTTTGTCAAGAAAAGATAGTGGGATTTTATAATTGTTTTTTGACATCTTGTCTAAATAGACAGAAATGATTTCAGACAGTGTTTTGGGGCACTTTAGCCTACATTTAGCAAATAAATGTGAAAGACTTCTTTGTCAGGAGAGATTTAAAAAATGCATTAAAAATTGTTCAAACTCGTGATATCATCACAACCTTTATGAGGAATGTGGAGAATACTGCTTCTGAAGGAAAAAGGAGAATTATTTTCCTACACTGTGAGAGGAGAGGGGGTGTCTTTACAGGGACGCTGACATATGTCCATTTTGAGTGTACATCCTCAATGACAACAATAAATGTTCTGAGCTCATAGAGTTAGTTTCCAGTTGTTGTTCCAGGTGTGTTTGCCAGTAAGTTCCAGAAAGTGTGTTGAAAGAAATTTAAAGTTTGTATACTAGAAGCGTTGTAAACCTGTCTTAGAGCTGACATGGTTGTGCTCCTTGCTCCATTAGCCTCTCCTTCATGGCTCTCCTTCCCCACTCTGTCTTGCAGTGATTTATGTAGCAGCGGAAAGATTGCAATGTCGCAGGTTGTGTCCTCTACACATGTCACCCGACTGGTCCAAGTATTTTAGCAGACGGTAAAATAAGACGCTAATTGCGGCGCTTTTAAAAAGCTGAGGTTTGTACAGCACGTTTTAAGGTTGCCAGCCTATTCAGTTATGACATACGTAGGCCTACCATCATTGGATTCATGTCAAAGTACAGTTTCACTCTTGATATACAGTGTGGTGTACGTGTAGGAGTGGTTCAAACCTGTTTTTTTAAAACGTCTAAACACCCTCATCTCCCGACAAATGCCTGCCCACAAACATTTCAGCCTCAAAATTAAATTAAATGTTTGAAGATGTTCAGAAATGTAGTATAGTGCACAATTTACTTTTCTGGACCCTTGATCAAAATGACCCCTAACTGATATCTGGTGGAAACTTCATTATGCCATTATGCTAAAAATGCCATTCAGGAGTTAGATTTTGAGTCCTTGATTTTGGAATATTTTCATATTGATCATATTACTGATGTAAAGCAAGATATGTTGAAGGCATTTAGACAGCCCTCTATATATATCTATATATTGTTTTTATTACAAAATTCTAAAAAAATAAATAAGTATAACAAACGGAACAAATGTGGCAGCACATTTGTTCCGTTTGCTGCCACATTTTCTACCCACCATCCTGAATCATAACTGTAGCCGGTATGAAGAACATGCCTGGCAAAAAGCAGCCTAGTTCTCTAAAAATATTAACTTTTGTCATTTTTACAAGCCAATATATAAAGCTGGAAACAAGGTCAATAATTCAAAAAGCTTTCTGAGTTACATCTTGTTGCCAAACATATGTGATTCTCACCAGATGGCATTATATCAGTGTATTACCTCGAGAAATTACTGAAGCCATCAGTGAATCCCCTCTGCATTACTGTGCAGTCTGGCAAACCTTCAAGCTCTCTTAGAAATTTCAAGGAAGTTAAGAATTGGCTAGCTAAATTATATTGCTCTACTACTACAATATCATCAACTGAAGCCAAGTTGTTGGATGTGGACGCTGACATATTCTCTAAGGTTGTTTAACTTATCAACTTTACTATCAATACAGACCAATTCAGACCAGCAAGGGTTCAGGATTTAGTTTTATGGTACTTTACAGAAAAGAATGATTTTTACAAACACATTTTCATGAACGTTTAGTTATTATTACAGCACTATGTTGCTCTTCAGAACGGTTTTCTCTGAGAACTCATTGCAGATCTCAGTCTACAACAGAAACAAGCAAATATTAGCTCCACTTTCTTCCTTCGCTCAACTATTCATGGACTGATCTGTTGTGATTGAAGATTGGAACAGAAAGTGCCTCACCATAACACTGGCACAGTGCAGGTAGTGTACACCACGCAAGAGCTGCTGTTTTGTTTCAAAACTGCATAAAAACTTCAGTATTTTGTTCTTGCTGGGGTTGAAGAGAGGATGTTGAAGTCATTTTCAAACCTTCCTGTCATTTTCAAGCCACAACATATCCATACGGACACTTTTCTCTCCACAACTGTCATACCAAACACTATAGGATGGGATTAAATATAATAGGAATTATCAAAGAAAAGATGTGATGTTTCTTATTGCTGAGCTGCTGTAATTAGCAGGTAAAAGGTTAAGTGTGCAACTGTATTAGGTGTGTGGGGGGGGGGGGAATATATATTATAGTAGGATCTGTTTTTGGTACTGAAAGATCACTGTTAAAATCAGTTAAAAACAATTGGCTCCTTTTTAAAAACATCTGGGTATTTGTCACTGAAAACTGGTAAACACTTAACCTGATTAAACGTATTCAATGTTCATCTTTGCTTTGTTAAAATAAGTTCCAATCTTGTCATCACTTGCTTTTACCTTCGGGACATGTGCCATATGAAAAAATTCAATAAGCACTATCAGGTTCTGGGCCAGATCAGACATGCCTTTCAGGTCTCAACTAGAAACTCTCTTGGCATTGTCATAGTCACCAACCCTGATTTCAAACCTTCAGGTCTTGACAGTTGTTTTCAAGCATGAAGCAAATCAGATATGAGAGTATTATGTTATTTTGGCAACTGCAAAAATAATGAGGGATTGAAAGATAATATCAAACATCATATAAACCATTTCCATTTTCAACATTTGGTGAGTTCTACCCCCAACCTTTGGTCAAACGTCTGTTTTGCACACAGTAAATCAATACATAATTGCTAACTTACTCTGAGTGTTCTTGGTCCCCACAGGACTAATCCTAATATTATGATGACTCTCTGACCTAGTTGTTTCTAGCATCACTATCAGGATACAATGTCCACTCATACGCAAGAAATATCAAGATCTAATGGGACAATTTCCGGGAAATATACTGAACGCATTGATGCTCTTCAGAGGATGGACCGTGTTGAATTTGGTGGCTCTGTGTCTTCCTCTGAAGTGCCATCATTTCATATTGTTGGGTGTAATGAACAAGGTCAAACTAAAGTTCAGCTTTACTGTCATTATTCAACAGACAATTCCACACTGACTGTAGTTGTAAGCTGTCCAAAGCTGCATAATATACTTGCAGCGGTATAAGATCAATATGTTACATGTCAGTGTATTGTCCTCTATTGTCATTACATCATTGTGAATTTAAGTGTTTTAATTATGCATTAGGCCAAAGCTGGAGGGACCACCTTAAATGTTTATTGATTTTAAATGTCATATTTCATTATAAACTTGCTTTATTCAAGGTTTATTCAATAGTTTTCTTCCGTTTACATTCCAATATGTTTGCAGTCACACTCTTCTCCAGCAATCCTTTATAGACTCTATATTAGTGAAGGTTTAAACAGTTTATAGTACAATGCTAACAGTGGTGGAAAGACTGTAAACATCTGTACTGCACTACAGCAGTTCTTCATAGTGCAGCAGTACATCTTAGATGTACTGCTGCACTATGAAGAACTTAGTCTTCCTTTCTCAGATTGTTCATATGACACCTCCCCTTTACATAATCAAAACACAATAGTAAGTAACTGAAATAATGAGCTGTGAGACTTTACATGGCCTATTCACTTCATCCTCGGCTGAATAGATGCAGGTGCTGTTTGAAGAGGCAAAAAAAAACTGCTGCTCTGAATTCATTTGATGCAGCGCAGCAAATCAAATGAACCACAACCTGAACAGATGGGAACATCACATGGTGCTTTATTTTAACCACACCTAGTTCAGTGATCCTAGGATGTGAAGGCACAATAGCTTCACATTCTTATAAAAATGAAGGACTAATTAGTTAATTCTCTGTTCTTCAGCACTCTCTTCTGAGCACTTCCATTATGTTAGTTCGCCGTTTTAATATGCATGGGTTTCTAGGTCAGCGTACGTTATGTTCCACAAGAAAATTATACCATATTGTTCTTGAATTCTTTCACATTTGTATGGGGAAACTGTACTGAATTGCACAATGGATATGTGATGAAAATCACGCTGGCATTTAAATCACGGCTACAGTGATGCTGGTTCTATAATTATGAGGATTTTTTTCCCCCCTCTGGCTTGGATTTTATCCTCTCTGGAGGAAGATCAATTGCAATCATCTGAATGCTCCGCAGTAATGAAAGTGATGGAAGACCCGCTTTCAGAGACGCTTTCAGATGCTCAGATGCAAATGATGAACAATGAATAAAAAGAATACAGAATATAACTTTTACATTCTTCTTTTTACTTTTTACATCATTTTACGAACACATTCTGAGTGTAAGTCTAATTCACGTCTCAAGTCATTTAAGACAAGTCATTTTGTGAAATGTGCTTATTCACCTTTTGGTGCACTGTTAGAGAAGAGGATGCCCCTCTGATATCTGCACGTTAAATAGGCTGCAGCCAGCAGCCAGTGAGCTTAGCTTAGCACAAAGACTACACATCGACAGCTACCGTGGCCCTGTCCAACGGTGAAAAACATCTCCCTACCACGACCCCTAAAGCTCACTAATTGATACATTATATGTTGTGCTCCTGTGTACCTAAGTGCTAAACTAAAGCTAGCTGGCTGCTGTCTGAAGTCATATTTTTTTTATTTTTTTTTACATAAATGAGACCAGGTCATTTCAGTGCACATGCCTAATAATTAAATATACAAGGTGTGTGGCTATAAGGCATGCCTGGTTAATTTTATTTATTTTGCCCAAAATCACAAATTTGCCTGTAAGGGCTTTCAAATCTGAACAGAAGAGAATATCCTCGATCCTTAGACCCATTCTGTTAATGGAAATCTCCCCAAAAAAACTATTTAACATTAAAAGGAATAAACCTCAGGAAGAGCAACAGAGGAGGGATCCCTTTTCCAGGACGGAAACAGAATAAGAATATTGTGTAAAGCCATCTGGAAAGAGGACAACCTACACCTACACACCAGAGGCTGTTTTACCTCAAATGTTGAATGTGCTTTTAGGTGTCAAGTCTTGAGTAAGTTCCTAGCAGTCAAATCCGAGACACGTCTCCAGCCTTAATTCTTTATTATCAGCAGAGCTATCCGGTTCTCACATGTACGCATTTCACATGTGTACATATTGTTGCTCCTCCTGCAGCACCGTGTTCATCTCACTCACTGAGAAAATGCAAAAGTTCAACAAGTACAAATATTGATGTGGAACTTATGTTAGCATGTAAGAGCACGTTGTCTTATAAACAGTATGAACAATAAATTCAAAATGCATTCGTTTCCAGAAAATTATATACCTAATCTTTTCATCTTGCCAGTCATATAAAGTGCGGCATAATGAAATGAAACAGTGTTAACAATCAAATATATTCACTTTAAATATTTTGACTACTTAGATCAACCCTGCGGTCCTGCTTCTCAGTTATCCTTCGTGGAATACATGAAGTTGGAGACAAGTTGTGCTGCTGGGCACGTTTATCCATCTTTGTCACATGTCAACAGCAGAGGAAGGCATGGCAATACTGCTTTGAACTGCAGGCTATACGGTAAAAGAAAAGAGTTTTAAAATACATAGAGCTCCTTTTCGGCTATCATTAGTTACAGAATGATTAAAGAGATGCAGTGAGATGTTGTCTTCTCAATGAGTCAATTCATAGTCCCTCAGGGCTTTCAAACACATAATCTCAGTGATGATCCTTGAGTTCTGCAGTCTCTGGATCACTGTACACCACTCAACGCCAGGGCAAATAAACTCTAAACCAAGCCCCATAATGCTGTTATGTTTTGTTTTTGATCTACAACCCTTAGGTGAGGCCTCTGGACAACTGTCTCTGAAAGTGGGAAAGTCAAGAGGTAGAAGTAAACTGGGATAATGAACTATGCGAACTAGGAGCTTTTTGTATAACTACTTGCCTTGTGTAACAGCTGAATGTCTGTTTGTTTGTCTGCACATTTTGGCAGTACACACCGAGCACCCCTAACAACTGTAGTCAAAATTCTTTCTGCGAGCATCTTTTTCCAATAAATAAACTGGATTCTGGTCATTTTAGATGAATGTTGTGAGTCCCTTCTAGCTACAATCTCATGATCAATAAACTTTCCCCCAGTATTTTTCTTATGTCACCGTCACTTTTGAATGCTATGTGACAACTTGATTTCACCTTTTATACGTGCTGACGCCCCCCCTGCTGGGGATCATATGATGCTCTTGTGTTGCTTTGTAATGTTTTGCATATGGCTCCAGGGCGGGAGTCCAAACTCTGAGCTGAATGGTGTTTTTGTTCAACATGGATCATCCCCGAAGAGAGCAAGCATGCATACGGCTGCCTCAAACAAGGCTGTCAAGATGTCTGCGGAGGCCCAACGCCAGCACACCCCACCAGGCAGCTGTTGCCTGCCAGGCGTCTACAAATAATCTACTGTGGGAGGAGGAGTCTGTCTGTTTTGTGAGGGTATACAGTGTATATCCAATCCTGAGTGACAGGTTCAAAAGAGCCAGGTAATAATAATTTGAAAAATGCTGAAAATATAGTAGTGTTTGAATTTAAGCAAATAGAGCCATTTTCTATCAAACTTACCATAAATCCTATTCTGTGACTTCAACGTGCAGATGGATTATAATATGGATTTTTTGGCTCAGGCGCCAAAGGGGTCGGGGGCCCCCTGAGCTGGTAGGCAACAGTGCCTCTGATTGAAGTGACTGCCAGAAAGTCAATCAAATGACTACAGAGACGCAAAACAACTACGAAAGAGGCAAAACAACCACAAAATTATCAGAAAAAAAAAAGAAAATGACACCAAGTGATGCAAATTACTACAGAGATGCAAAACGACTACAAAGAGACGCATAACAGCCACAGAGACACACAAAATGACTACAAACAATGCAGCTACATCAGTCTGGGACTTTTATTTTGGTTTTCGGCGGGTGGGGGGTTACGTGTCTGTGGAGATTAGTCACAGGTAACAACATTCTGAAAGACGATGTATCTCCAAACTATCAGAAATGTAATCACAGTTTTTCTTGTGGTGTGCAGCACTATGAGGGTTAATTTAAGCCAAATTTAGGCAAATTATGTTTAGCTTTTTGTATTTTGTAATTGATAGTTCTCAGTTGCTACATATTTGGCAGCCATCCTCAGTGCATGATTAGTGGCATGTTGCTTTGGTATTACTGTGGGACACAAGGCGTCATGTTTAATCATTTCACTGTGAACAAGACTTCTCCTTGTATTATAGAACAGCCAATCACATTTTGACAGCCGAGTGATCAGGTGGCACGTCAAACTCCATTAAGCGTGACTGTGATAGCTACAGGGTCCGTGCCACAAGTTCCTAAGCGTTCTGTTCACACTTTGATATTTGCAGTTCATCTCAGGTTCCTGCAACAAATAAAATCTGTCGGACTACTTTTCATAGACAATCACTATGTAAAATGCTGCATGAAAAACTCCCAGTAGTATGGCTTTACCCTTGTTGCAAATTGCTTACAGACAGTCGAGTTTACCGCAATCAGTTTGTATAAACAACATGAGAATATAGCTCATGCTACCAAACCAATACAGCGTCTCACAGGCCTGGCTGCCGACACAAGTTATGTAAACGCTAAGGCGACAAGGCAGATCCTGAGAGGTGCCTGCTAGAGACCAGGGCCATCATGCCAGCTTTGAAGCTCCGAAGCCCTAACAAGTCGGTCCTTTACATTAAAGGAAAAGAGGAAGGTAATAAAAGTCTGTCTCTCAGGAAAGGTATTCATGAAATGAAAACTGAAGTTCATTTTACTATCCAGCCTTGCTGCTTGGGCCCACGTACCAGGTTAAGCTTGAAGTCAGTGGTGTCTCTGCCTGGTCATCGTGGCAACTTGACCGCCAAGACGAAAAAGTCATAATGTATCAGCATTCATCTTCCTACAAGCTGCCATGGACATCTTAAAACGCTACCATGTTGAGTAAAGACACTTGCTTTAGAGGAACACATTCCAAGAAAGAAGAAAGTGAGTGGAAGAAACACCAAGCAGTGTGACGTCGGTTTCATTAATTCCCTTCAGATAGGGTAGAGTTAGGGTTGAAGGGGGTTTCAGCCGGTTTCTGGCAAAAAAGCTATAAATGTTAGACCCTGTTGTCAGAATATTTTACTCCCTGACTTTTATTTACCCATCTACTGATTCAAGTCATTGTAAGAATATCTTAGCTTCATCATATAAATATAAATGTGGACAAACACCCTGTATTGTATAGTGGTGGACTGTACATTTACTCAAGTACTACACTTAAATACAATTTTGACGTCATTCCATTTCACGGTACTTTCTACTTCACTACATCTCACAAGGGAATATTGTACTTTATACTGCACATTTGTCTGAAAGCTTTAGTTACTAGAGATACTTATAGAACTTCTGTGCTTTTACTCCAGTAACATTTTGAATTCAGGAGTTTACTTGTAGTGGAGTATTTCTCGCAGTGTGGTATTTTTACTAAGTACAGGTTCTGAATACTTCCCACTGGTATTTTGAACGTGAAGTGGCAAGTGCTTAGTCAACAGGTGGGGCGACGGGAAGAATCCCACCACAACCTGTTTCCTAAAGTCAGCAAAAGACTACAGGAATGTCCCTACATGCAGTAATACTCTTCTTGCAGAACACACATTGAGTGGTGGTCAGAAATTACATAAAAGAACAATGTACATTTAAAAACGCAAAGCAGGATCTCTGTTGGGAGTCACAGACGTGTATATACAGTATATTACACTTAGATAAATGTGCACTGAGAGTGTACAGGGATATAATGGGCGATGTATAGAGACTCCCGAGGCTCTCTCTTTGGTAGCTACAGCGTTAATAGTCCTGTAGCCCCACCTCCGTTCATTTCTGCGTGATCTGTGCGCGGACTGGAGGCAGCCGCTGAGTGCTGCTGGATCCGTTTGGCTGCTGCCTTTCTGCTTAATGTCGATGAGGCTTTGAACAAGACGCACCGCTGAATCACAGTCGGGACTTTTCTCTCTCTCTCTCTCTCTCTCTCTCTGTGTGTGTGTGTGAACGGCGACCGTGTGCGCATAATGTCGCCGCTGCGGACGCGCAGCCGAATGTGAATGACTGCGGATCCAGCCGGCTTGTTAGAGAAGAGGTGAACGCACCTTGCGTCCAGCCATGGGGGGTCAGATCACCAGGAGCACCTTCTACGGTAAGCGCATCTGGCACCGGGAGGCTCCGCGTGGATCCAGGGGTTGACTCGTGGATCCAGGGGTTGACTCCTGGATCCAGGGGTTGTTCTAACAGAAGGCGGTGCGCTCGAGCTGGAAGCCACGAGAGTAGCAGGAGTCCTGGAAGCTTCAAATAAATCGGGAGGGAAAGTAGCCACGTTTTTTTTTTGTTTTTTTTCTGTTACCACCTTATGTAAGTCACGACGGGCTTTGACCGCGAGGAAATCTGAACAGGGACTCGTGTTTTCTACAGCATCACGTTATACAGAAACATCCGCCAGAGGTGCAGGTTTCTCACTGAAGCCTCCCTACAGGACGTTTTCCCAGCTGGCTCGTTTATTTGTTTGTCGTTGTAGCCCGCGGATGTCAGTCAGCATGATGGCAAATAGTGTCACAACTTTATGGCCTTTTATTTTTTTTATGTTTCTACTCATGTGGCAGTCAGTTGGTCATGTGCATGCAGCTCCCAAATATTGGTAGTTAACAGGTGCACTGGGCGTCTTTGTTGATCCATTTTTAACAGTAAAATCTCTTGCGGAAGCTTTCCAGCCAACAAGTTAATACAAGATGCAATTTAGTGTTTGACCTCCTGAATTATTCATTGGTTATTTGCAAATAAAATCATTATGTTGCTTCCTGGCAGTGATATACAAACACACAACATGTATAATTAAGCATATCTTACTATATTACAATTTAAATTAGCAGAACAAAGCATGAGTGTAAAGTCAGTTTGACTCGTTGCTGCTGCTTTGATCAGAATTCTGCATATTAAACAACTTAAATGTTTCCAGATGTATGTATTAAACCTCTAGGAGAGGAGCTTTTGATCCTATTGATTGCAGAGCTGCAACAATTAGTCAATTAACTGATTCATCGGTTGTCAGAAAATCACACAGCAACTATTTTGATAACCAGAGCAGTAATTTTCAGTGATTTTTAAGCAAAAATGTTCTCTGGTTGCAGGATTTCTTGTGGTTTTTATGACTGTAAATGGAATATATTTGGCTTTAGAACTGTTTGGATGAACAAAACAAGCAATATAAACACGTCGCTTTGGCTTCAGGAAATTGTGATGAGCAGCTTGCACTTTTTTCTGACATTTGTTTTAAACCCAACGACGAATCATTTCAAATCAATAAAAGAAAATAATCATCAAATTCATCTATAATGAAAACAATTGTTAGTTTCAGCTCTAATTGATAATAAATGTAGGATTTCATTAGGTTTTGGGGGATGTGGAGCTCATTTGACAACATGCTCACTGATGATTAGATGTTTAATAAAGCTGATTTCAATCATCATCATTAGGCTATAAAGCAAACAAATGTACTGATAACCGAGTTGTTCTGATGATGTTAATTGATATGCAGAACATGACCAGGCAACAGTAAAAATCTAATTTCCCAGATGGACACATGGACACGGGTCAATCCATACAGTCCCTTTTCCAATTTCACTGTTAGGGGCCACTGGTGTGAAATAACATAGGTGCAGCCTGAAAGTGTAATCCATGTCATGTTGAAGGGCCCCTGTTCAGCTCATGAATCATTCAGCTCCCACCTCTCCCCACTTGGCCCACCCTGCATGATTTTATTACTTAAGTTAAGGAGTTTAGGTATCAGTGTGGCGTGAGGTCAAACCATTTTTCAAGGAAAGGCGATATGATTTATGAGTTGAGGCTTGTAAAAGTTTTAAATGATTATCCCAACATTGAAATAACAGGGATCACTAGCTCTGGTTGTCTTGTTCAAAAAAACACTGTGCTTCAGTTTTGGCGTGTGCTGTCCCCTCATTTAGAAAACGAGTAATCCACCAATCGAGAAAATAATCAACATATTAATCGATAAAGTAAACTTTACAATATAAACTGTGTACTGTATACCTGTTTTCTCAGAGATAAAGTAAAGTAGGCTCTACTTTAAGTCTCTTAGTTGAAACTACAAATAATCTATTTAAATCAATAAAATTACCTAAATACAATATCAAATTTGATCAGAATAAAACTAATATTTCAACAGATTCAAGTAATCACCTCTGTCTACGCATTCACGCCCCCAGCAGGACAAAACCAATTTGTTTTGGTGACCCTTTGACTTTTCCCTAGAGGCCCCAAACTTTGTCTACACTATAATACTATTATATTACTTACAAAGCACAACATTGACTGTGAGGGTAATGGCTAACTGGGGAGACTATCACGCCTTGCAGCAGCTTACATACAACGCCTTCTCTATTCCAGGGTATACTGATGTTTCATAACATGTCACCAAATGAAACTGTAAAAATAACAGGACTAGCACATAGTGAAACGTATGGGAAGATGTTTTGGAGAATCATTTTGGTTTACCTCTTTCTGAAACCACACAAGCATTGACATATTTGCAAAAGCTAAAAACATATACGTGCCCTTTGGGTCTTTAGGATGCTTCCTGTGAGTGCTTGTCTTGTGAGAGTGGGCCACCGAGCCTTGATGCTAACGGGGACCACATTAGGGCTTCTGTTGAGGCTTCTTAGTGAGGCCGAGCCTGGGGATAAAACAGAGGAGCGTAGGAGGCCAGGTGACACTGGCCAGGGCCACTCTTTGTCTCCGCACTGTTTGTCCATTCCAGTTAATGACGCAGAGGCCATCGCATTGTGTGAGGTGGTGCATTAAGTAACATTATCCTTCCTTAAGCTGCTCATCTGACATTTATCATGGCACCTCTCTTTTATCATGGCAAGGCTCTGGTCACTGTTTACCTTGACATCTCTGTCAGGTCACATGACTAAACACACTTCAACAGCCACTGTATCATCAGCTCTTCTCTAACCAGGTGTCATTTACAGTAAATCATATGTGGTATTTTTATTTATCCATTTGTTTCTATATTTGACTTCATATTCATAGTTTATATAGTCCACTACACTATCTGCAGAGGCCTGTGAGGTGTTGCTTCTGTTTTCAGACCTTACAGGAAATGCTCTCGTCAGTCTCGGGCCTGGCCATTGACGGAGTACAATACAGCCCTGTTTAGTTTTCCTGAAGACATCATGTCTGACATGACATCATGAATGCAATATGGTTAAAGGATTAGTTATGACTTCATTTAAGACCACTGTTGTGCACAGAGCACAATACAACAGTGTTCTGCAGGGACAAGAGCATGCGAAGAGCTTAAATACAATGCACCGAGCCCAGAAGACTTGGCAGAGCCTCTCCGATTGTGTACGAAGGGAAAGACTCTTTCTAGATTAACCTCAGCAAATTAAAAGTTTTTATTTACCTCCATGGAGGGAAATCATGTCTTATCCACGTCTCAAACCTCTATCTCTGCCCTGAAATCAGAACAATAGTGATGTTTCAGATGTCACATGAGTCATCATGACAGTCTTAATAGAGTTGTCTCAAGGGTGCATCATAAACCTCTTGAATCCTCCGAGCTGGCTTTCAGTAGTGGCTCTTAAAGTTCACTTCTCTCACGGACAAAACACAACCAGCTCCTACACAGTCTTCCAAATTTAGGTGCGAAAACACAAGCAGTTCTCAAGGACGAAGAAGTGTTAATTAGGCCTAAATTATTTATTTGGCTTCCAGTCTTGGCGCAATGGCTGGATTTTATAATGCTTTAAGACCTTTTTAAATATCATTGCAGAGAAAACTAAACAATTTTAGTACAGGAAACTATCAAATCGCTTGACTAGATGATATTTGTTCATGTCGTCATTAAATTCGAAATAATCTTGCCTTACATTTAATGAGAACCCAATGTCTGCGAGGAAAAATCCTCCTCCACACCACAGTGACCTTGGCGATTTACTTTGAAGAGAAATATGGAGACACAAATGGGCAGACTTGGACCAAATGAGAGGGAGTGAGTGAGAAATCAGGCTCACGGTGACTTGGAGCAAAATCTTTATCAGTCTAAAACCCCAAAAGAGAGATGGGATGTGAAAAAAGATGTTATTCTATCATGAGTTACCGTACGTGATTCACGCATGATCACATGGGAAACAATTTAAAACTCTTCTGCATATTGTGGGTCAGTGCAGATAAGCACAATAAATGTCCCTAATTCTAATTTAGTAGGATTGGTTTTGTGTATTGTTAATTTTTTTTCAATCTAGTAAGGCAGGAAGTGTGTATTACTTGACTCAGACAAAAAATGTTGTGATTTAAATGCGCTCATTAAAACATGAGCCACAACTGGAAATAACATGTAACAGCCATGCCTCGCTATTTTAAGAGTAGCTTTGAATGTGCCAGCTGAACATATACAAATCACAAACTCAAAACCCGCTTTCTGCTGCGCTAATGTAGCTTTTAGAGATGATATACGATGTCGGAGCGCCTTACATGTTAGCTTTTGTTTTCCTTATCCTCCTGCTTCATTTCCTCTCTACTGATTATTGTACAAATGTGTTCCAGCACGGTGGGAAACAAGCTGTTAAAACGCAAACCAGACCATTTATTTTGACCATTTACTGAAATTAGAGCATTTTTTTTATGAACTTCTCACAGCCACCTTGTTCCTGTAACCAAGGGAGCAATTATGTCCTTGTACAGGTTATTTTTTTTTATTTTTTTGTTTTGCCATCCAAGGACATTTTTGCATGCAATATACCATGCACGTTGTTCTTTCAAGTCTACAGTACTATAGGTGTGCGGTTGCACTGTGCTATCTTGAGAAGGTGGAAACAGAGTATTGGATTACTTTAATGCATTTTTACTCAACTGGATGTTACAGGAGCTGGTAAGATATATGTGAAAAGAAATGACATGAGACAGCAGGTCACAACCTGGAGTCTGCCTCATGTCAGTACATTATTTAAAGTGAAGCCTGTGGTGGTGCGCAAACTATCTAATCTAATATTCTAACCCAAACTAAAATTAGTGTGTGTTACTGTAAATTGTGCCCCAAGGAGAATATATTCAGCAATATTCGTCCAATATTTTCTGCTCCCTACCTTTTCTGTCTCCACGTAGATTCTCTGAACGGGCCGTTTCCTGCCACATCCCACCGATGCCATCACAAGCCCAAGCGCTGCCTGCCCATCCAGCCATGTGGGAATTTATCCTCCTTCCCTCTGCTATTCCACCCCAGCACCAAGGGCTCGCAGATTGTCATGGACATGTCCCAGAGGACAGTGAAGAGACAGGCCAGCTTCTGTAACGCCATCACCTTCAGCAACAGGCCTATTGCTGTGTATGAGCAAGTTCGGCTGAAGGTAAAAACAATACACTAGCTATAATATAGCAATCTGTGAACAGTGAGTGGCATGTTACACACTAAAAATTAATATAAAATAAAAAAATTTAACATGAGATCATTTCGTCTTCCTCGTTTTGACATGTTTCACTAATCAAAGCAAACATATCATGCTATGCTATTACAACATGACCAACATTAGTCATCTTTCCATCATTTCCTGTAAAAAAAACCCAACATTACAGTGCACTCATTTCTTGTATACTCGGCGTCGGTCACGCTTCTGGCCTGAGACTCAAACACTAAACAGAAATCGACAGGCGAACGTATTATGGTCAATGTCGTTTAAACTGAGCGAACGTTGGTTACATACATAACCCCCATTCTATAAGTATAGGCTCTTAAATTACTCTTAAATTACCGTCTACGATGCTTATCGCGTGTTGTTTGGACAGCTGTTCTGGGAGAAAACCCTGCACTGGAGCCCAGAAGGCATTCAAGCAAGCCAGTCAGTGAGTGTGTCTTCATGCATATACATTATTTAGTTAAGTGAGTATGCGTGGTCATGTATGGAGTCTGTCTGTGTGTGTGTGTGTGTGTATTGCCTGTCTGTGGAGTAGGATATGTTCTTGCGTTTTTTATTTCTTTGTTTTATTTTTGGCTCTTGGTACTTGTGAACATTCAATAAAATGGCGTAGTTTTGATATTGAAAACAACACAACTTTCATTAGTGAATGAACCTTTACTGGGTTTGCGTAGTCTAATACTGTGAAACTGAGTATTTCCCAGGGTGGAAGTCCCGGGGTGGCGTAGTCAGACTATATCCTTAACTTTTAGAATATAAGGTCTGCTCTTGCCACACATGTAAGGTGCACACTTTTTTAAACCCCGATGATGAATTGAGTCCAAATATGTGCACGTGATAAAGTGTGCGCGCACGTATGAGTGATTAAGTCCATGGCATCAAAATCTCACTCCAGCTACGTAAAATTGGCAACCCTGGTATACTACTAAGATATTGCACTATCCACATTAGTACACACTGAATTTTGTAATATTGGTATGTACAGTTGAGGAGAGAGAAATTAAGACACTAATTGTGACTGAACAGTAAAATCTTTCTTTCTCTCTCATCCTCTCCTTTCTTTCTCTTTCTCCGAGTATGTTTTTATTTTTATTCTCCCTCCCAGTCTCTCTCCCTTTATCTCCCTTCTTTGCTCTCCTGTTTTGATTTTCTCTCTTTTCTGTCTCTGCTCTTGTGTGGGCCAAAGCAGCAGCAGCTTAGAACAAGTTTCCACTTCACCTATCAGGCCATCTATGTCTCTAAAGTGAGAGACCAGGGCAAGCATTGCCATGTGAGGAATACTGTTATCTGGCACGGTAAATGCAACGTAAATAGAGGTTCAAAATTAGACAAAAATCGTTTGCAGGTGATAAACATACCAAGGTAACTAGTCTTAGTTTGCTTAAAACACATCTTTACCCACGCTAGCAGCTTGGCACTATGGATGCCTATGTTGTCTGGGTGTTGGTCCAGACTGAAATATCTCAGCAACTGCTGCATACACATGGATACATTGTAATAACGTTTGCTATCCATTGATTTTTCATCTAGCGCCATCATCATGTCAAAAGTTTAATTTTAAATTCATTTTAAATATGTCTTTGGTTTAAGACCAAATTCCTGCAGAACTAATGACATTTCCATCAGCCTCAGTGGCACTTTGTGTTGAGTTGTAGTTAGCTAATGTTAGCACGCTAACACACTAACATATGATGGTGAACATGGTACTCTACATATAATTGCACCTGCTAAACAGAAATTAATTACACTAGCCTGCTAATCATCAGCAGCTTTTTAGCATGGTGACATTAGCGCTTTGCTCAGAGCGCAGCTGTGTCAAAGTACAGTCTCACAGAGCTGCTTAGTCTTTTCAGCTTGTAGTTCACACAATAAAGCGAGCAGTAAATGTAAGTATTCATTTTAAGTTGATTATCTTCATTAATTCATAATAATATGTACTCTCCAGATCACTAAAAAGCAATGCTGCTGGAGCGGTGCTCTGCGTCTTGGTTTTACATCTAAAGACCCATCGAGGATCAACCCAGACACTTTGCCGAAGTATGCCTGCCCCGACCTGGTCTCCCAGAGCGGCTTCTGGGCAAAAGCCTTGCCAGAAGAGCTCTCCAATGAGGGACATGTCATCGCTTTCTGGGTGGACAAGAAGGGCCGTGTGTTTTACCGAATCAACGAATCCAGCCCAATGCTGTTCTTCAGCGGGGTACATGTCTCTGAACCTCTGTGGGCTCTCATAGACGTCTACGGCCTCACCAGGGGGGTCCAGCTGCTAGGTGAGTCATGCCTGCAGAACCAGGTCCTTTCCAAGGAACGATTACACCGTTTGAATTGTGAAGCACTTGGCACTAGTATTTGGTTTTGTTTTGTTTTTTGACTAAGTGGCGAGCCTCTAGGTATGGCAATGTCAGTCAGTCAGTCCACTTTGGTCCAGACTGAAATATCTATTCCCCGAGGACATTGTCATGGGCAAACCCCATGACCTAAGTTAGATTCAGACACACAGTTAAAACAGTTTATGGTAAGGGAGAAAACAAGACAGCAAAGCTGGGTATAAACTGTTTGGTCAAGTTAAAATGTTTGTTACCTGTGGGGCGTGTCTCTTCCTCTGACCGGGAACTGAACTGCCAAACCTGAGTGGAAGGTTCCACTCGTATAAATAGAAGGGGTTCTGGGGG
>JAVQJF010095951.1:0-43153 GCA_036023855.1 Gadopsis marmoratus | reverse complement strand
GCCTGGTTCTGGTTCTGGTTCTGCTCGAGGTTTCTGCCTGTTAAAGGCAGTGTTTCCTTGCCACTGTCTCCTAGTGCTGCTCATGGTGGAAATGTTGGGTCTATACATATAGAGTTGGTGTAGACTTGCTCTATATTAATAAGTTAATATGAGATAACTCTGTTATGATACAGTGATATATAAGTAAAACTGAATTGAATTGTATATAGTTGTATGTCCACCCTCTAAAGTGTGAAGCCAGTTTGGTCAGCCAGTAGAAAACTTAGTCAGGTGTTCAGTTCTGTAGCTCTTTAATTTGCAGTGTTTTGCATTCATGTTGGCTTTGTTGACCTCTTTTAGATCTCGATTTAGATCTTTCATCATTTTCTGGGTAAATAAACTGTCCCATCCACACTGACTGAAGAGTTTGCAGATTTGTCATTTTATTCAAAAGCCTACACAGCAGTGAGCAAGAACTCTAACCCTAAAAAAGCTCTTTCAACCCTTTGTCATCCTTCATGTATGAAATATAAAATATAAAGAAAACAGACCAGAAGTTTGAACTTTCCAGTCGCCTCTCTTGAACTTCTCAGCATGAATAACTCTCCTAAAATGGTCTAATATAAAAGGCTTGCTTATACTGTATCACTATGGAGCTATCAATTCCTCAACTAGATATTTCATCTCAGTCTTCCCTCCCACCTGTATGTCTTCACCGTTGTCTGCAGCCTGAGGCTGGCCTACAGGGTTCTGATGCTACAGGTCTGCTGCATCTCCGTATGAGGGAAGTAAGAGGAGTTTTCACCCTTGCAGCTTCACACATCGCCGGAGAAGAAACAAGTTGAGGCTGCAGCAAGAAACACAAGTAATCAAGAATACATCTGGAGGATAAATGTTGTGCGAGAAAAGCATGTGATTCTGCCGGAGGAGGAGCTGTGTGATGTTCAGAGAAGGATCACATCTAAACACAGCGTCTGTGACTCCCAAGAGTCCTAGTCTAGCACTGCTCCAGATCAGGAGGCTGAGTCTGATGATGGGGGTGGGGGGTGAATGCGTATGAATACAAGTGGCTGTGATGCTGGATTTGGATGCATTTCAGAAAAGCACACCATATGCACTTGTCACTGAGTGGATAATCCAGAGATGTGCGGGATCAGGGTTAATCTGTCGTTAAAAAATGAAATGGAATCAGAGCACAATATCTCCCGCTCAGCATGTTTGTGGTTTTGCCAAGGCAGCACATTTTGTTGAAGGGCGAAAGTCATGATTACTTACTTCATAGTCCAGACATAAAGCCCATATGGATATTTTTTCTAGCACTGTAGATCCTCTTTCACCTTTCCTTCAATCTTTCTTTTGTATGATAGAGTGGACCTTTGTAAGGATCATCTATCATTACATGGGATTACCATTTCTTTGCATGCTGGGATCTTTTAGGATTACAGGGAGATTACTTCATATTTTTAAACCCCCCCGTGCCAGATCTGCCTTTATCTGTTCCATCCGGCAGGTCTTGGTAAGACACTGAATCTCCACCATCTTGAATGCTTCGCAGAGAATCCATTTCCACATTCTCAGCATTTGTAAAACGTGTGATTTATGTGCATCCATCTTCATTCCAATGATTTCAGAGCTGCAGCTGCTTCATAAAGACCAAATGAACATTATATATTTCAGTTTCAAAAAGCTTTATACTGATTAACCAAACAAGCTTTAAAATCCCCTCAAGACTCAAATGCTGCCGCGTGTTTTGTGCCCCGGCAGCTTTACAGGAGGCACAGCGGCTGAGCTGTGGAGGAAACATCATTAACAATGCAGCGAGCTATAATGGCTAAATGTGAAGGTCATGTTCTGATGATATTGTCGTTATAGAATCGACATATTACAAGGATGGTAAGGAGGATAGGCATCATGCATGAGTATAGTCATGTGACACAAATAGAAAAAGCATTTTGGGTGATACCCTTACGGGACGGGTTAGCATGAAGCCTGGTGGCACATCCCAACTGCAGCTTTGTACTTGAACTAATGTTCCTTTTTAAGCTGGCAAACTGGCACATAAGCAAAAACTCAAACATAAACTGACGTGTTGGCACTAGGAAGTACCATCCACCTGCCAGGGAATTCTACAGCTGTAGACTGGTTTTGGTTTTGGTCTCTGTACAGACTCACGGGTACCAAAACCTGGAAACCTTACTGCGACGACAAGGTCACCCATTTTTACATTTCTATGATATTCACATTAAAAACAAGCGCCACATGTTCCTTTGTGAGCTTCAGAGCTGTTGGGAGACACACATTTTCTCATGTTGCATTTCCCGAAGCCTTAAGTCTTTATGCTAAGCTAGGCTAAAGATGTCCTCGGCTGGAGTCAGGACGTGCTCGGGCAGATAAACTAACGGTCGTCAAGAAATAGTAACTTCTTTCTACCGTTTACTTGTTTGTGTACAGGATTAAAAAGGAGCTACAACGCATTACTGCGCACAAATGAGATCGATGTCTGTCTTCTCACCGTACGTTTCCCAAAATGTCAAACTCTGTCTTTAAAAGTGCATTGTTCAACGTAGTATTAACCCTCTCTTTCCCCTCTCTCTCCCTCTTAGCATCTCTGTCTCTCGGTGTGTTGACAGCCTGTCATCCCCCCACAGATAGGTCTGGTTTCAGGATTCACTGACCTCCACAGTTGCAGCCCACCGCAGCTGGGAAATGGATGTGACTGCTGAAGTGTGTTCACTTTCTAGGGCTACAAAATTGGCGGGTATTGTCTGCATCACATTTGGAAGCTGACTTGCTATTATCCAGCACACCAGAAAAAGGTCGGTCACCTTGAGGTTTAGGTGAAGTGAAAAGTCCAGTTAATGGACTCTCACTGGCATCTCAAACGCTAAAATGAATGGGTTCAGTGGTTTGGGTTTTTTTTTTTTTTGCCTTTAATTCTCCCTTTTGTGAATCAGAAGTTTTTCCTTGTCCTCTAACCACTTACTGGAGACACACGGATGCACCCTGACACTTTATTGCCGACGAGGAAGCTACAGTAAATGTTTAATGCCTCCGGATCAATGTCGTTGCCCATAGCTCTGCACTGTACCGGGTCTCTCACAATCTCTGCTCATTAGAGATGTGTCTGACCTATAGGCTTACTGGCAGCAGATACCTGTAAGCCTGCTTTCAGCACACACACACACACACATTACTCTGCAGCTCATCCATCCAGCTCTGAAAGCAGGATCTTCCTAAACACAATGCAATGAGACAATCTATCACAATTTTAAAGGGCACTGTATAAATGTTTTTGTCTCACATTACTGACAAACCCATATTACTGACAAAATGGCTTCATTGCTGAACCTTTTAATTACGACAGCCTGCTTCAGGTAACTGACGACAACGGAGAGCAGCAGCGCCATCTTCTGGAGGGATTCCCCACAACAGAAAATGGTCATGGAATGTGAAGAAATAATGACAATCTTTATGTGTGAACACATCATATATGTGAACTTACATATACAAGAGATGCTCATTCACCAGGAGTTCGGTCTGACTGACGCTGGTTTCAAACAGGAAAGACGACTAAGAGTAACTGACAGAAGACTTGCCTTCTCTTGAATTTGCATTTGGCAGTTAGAGAACGTCTTGAAATGTTGCTTCTCTGTGAAAACAGCTCTGATAGGTTTCCTGATGGAGACATGGACGTCTGTTTCAGAGGATCACTATCCGTCAGTGAAAGATGAAATTTTTATTTAAACCGTTTTATTTAAGGAGATGCTTGATGATTTCTTATGACTTTGGTGATCCTCTGACTTTCCTCTAGCGCCACCTTGAGGTTCACATTTGTGGTTTTGAGAAAAATGTCTGGACCACTATTGGATGGACTGCCATGAAATTTGGTACACAAATTGATATTCCCCACAGGATGAATTGTAATAATTTTGGTGAATGCCTCACATTTCACCTGGCGTCATCAGATTCAGTCCAGTTTAATTTTTATTGTGCCGTATCATAAAGTTATCTCATAGCAGTTGTTCATACAGAGCAGGTCCAGACTGACTCTTCATGTACAGAGACCCAAAAATTCCCACCATGAGCAGCACCAGGAGACGGATTGAAGATCAAAATGTTAATTTGTCCAGTACTTTGGTTTTATGACCAAAAACTAAATAGAACTAAATTCCCATCAGCCCCAGCTGTACTTTGTCTTTTCTGCTAATTAGCAAATGTTAGCATGCTAACACACTAAACTAAGGCAGTGAACATGGTAACAAAAGCATTATACCTGCCTATCATCAGCATGTTAGCATGGCCATGTAAGCATGTAGCTCTAAGCACTGCAGTGCAGACCCACAGAGCTGCTAGCATGGCCGACGTCGCGCGGACTGAGAATTCTTTATTCCTGTGGCAATAACGGTAACACGAGTGACACAAATGGGCCAAAATGGTGGACAGACGCTCCCGGTCTACGGACACTATCACACCCAAATATCACTCGTTAGCGTAATTGCAGGTTCAGGTTGCAGTTTTCAGTTCTAAAAGGCTTTCTTTGAAATAAGTGTGGTATACCGATAAAAAGACAGAATACAGCACAGAAAGCCAAATATCAGTTACGGGTGTTGATTTGCTGCCCTGCCATCCCTCCTTACAGTCACTTAAATAAAAAGGTGAGTCTAGTCCTCACTCGCTGTCGGCCATAAAATATACACTACACCTGAGAGCATGTGGCAGGGTGCTGTTGTTCTCGGGGACAACGTCCTTTCAAGGAAAAGAAGATTTGAACAGGATGTTCAGCGATTTGGTTCCGCCTGTAGCAGCCTGATTCCAGATCAAATCATCAAGATAGAAAGACGTCATCCGGTGCGGCACTGAAAGTCCAGTTCTGCCGTATATGTGCCGCTTTATCTTCCCGATACGTAGGTGTGAAATCCTGCTCATTAGCGTCATGGGAGATAATGAGACCATGTGAGATCTTATTACGTTCCATCACAGACGGTTTCGTGCAGCAATAATTACTCCCACTGGAAGCTTGCTTATTGACGATGCCTGCCCAAAGTATCACTCTGGGACTAATGCTTTCCCTCTTTCACGAGGCAAACAAGGGAATGAACACCGCTTCAATCAGCTGCGAGTGATGGATTTAATGACAAAATCATTTTTCCTCCACTTTATGGCCGAGGAGGAGCGACGCATGCAGAACCAGACAGGTCTCCGTGGGGATGTGTTTGTGTGCGAGAGCGGCGCTGTAAACACAAGCGCTGCTTTTATTTGCTGTGGTTTCATTGCATTTTGATGACAAGTGAATGTGACCGACCAATTGCTGTTAACCCGCAGCAAATGAAACGCGTTACTGTGTGTGAGCGCGGGTCCCTCGTCAGTTTTGGGCGACCGAGTGACGTCTGTAGGGTCGGCGTGGAAAAATGAGCTCTATTGATTTCATGCAGGGAAGAAAGAGGCAAAAGCAAGTACAGGGACTCCAACGAGCCTCAGTTGGATCATGAGTTCAACACGCAGTGACAAATGGACGGGGGCAGCGAGAAAGAACATCCTGAAATCAAACAGAGTATGGATTGTTTGTGGCCTGGATTTATAGCTCCGGGCTATCCCAAACCTGGAAGTCATAAATTGATGCAGTTGAAATGGGGCGTCTGTGGGGGATTGCTGCTTTGATTCGTTTACTGCGCGTGTCAGCGACGGATAATACAAATGGCGAGTCATTGTTGTCCCACAACAGGGCTCGTTAATAGAATATACGCAGACAGAAGTTAAAGGCCGTGACTAATCTGCCTCTGTGGACCGTGCGGCTCGGGGAGGCAGGAAGCAGCCACAGCACAAGCAGCAGTCAGGGCCCGGGACCGGGACCGGGACCGGGACCAGCCTGGTGAGACCAGGATATTGGTCTGCACGTAGATTAATGCGGGTCTGTATTGGTCTTTTAGGAAAAGTCAGGAAACAGACAGTCAGTGGATTTATGATAGGTCGCAGAGGGTTTGGGTAATTGGGTAGAAGTCATTCATACGATACACTGGTTGTTTTGATTGGCCCTCATTTTAAAGTCATCTGACCTTCTGTATTTTTCTTAGTGTCCACAAATCCCACTAAAAGAAAAAAAACAACTGATCCTACTAACTATGCCTGTTTCTATAATATAATATAATATGTTATTCTTCTGTGCCGTAGAGACTGACATGTAGACTGTAGTTTCTTTTTTTGAGTTGATCCCACATTCGCAGTCCAGCTGCCGGGAATAGTCAAGGGAGCATTAAACGTCTAGTAATCCACCACTGAAAATAGTTCCTGTCAAAAGCACCATTTCCTCATGTTTGAGTAACATTTACTAAAAACTACAGTGGTAGTAGTAGTATATATTTGTGACCGGACTCTGTGGATGTCTGTCTTCAGTAAGAACCACTGGGTTTGGAGCTCAGAGTCACAGACAGACTGGGGAGGCTGGAAAGTTTTGAGAGACAGACTTTTGGTTTTGGTGTTTTATTGAAAATCACCAGGCTTTGAATTTGGAATATTTTAACCAACAGGTAAATGTTTGTCTGTAAACCACAAAATAATTGATTCAAAGTATTTTTGTACTGTATTTTAGTGTTTGCATTCAGAATTTCTTTTGCCAAACAAAGGATAATCCTTTTTTTGTTTTTCACATCCTGAGTTAAAGCCAGTTAATTATTATAACATATTATCTCCATGCTGCAACACATGATTGAGCTTTCCAACAGAATCCAACAGCGAACACAATCAAATGACCAGACAGGTTGGAAAGAAATAAATGAAAGTGAATGCACCCGAGTTGCCGAGTATAGTTATTCATTGTATTGTAAAACCTAATGCGCTGACAACTGCAGTAAGTGTAATCGAACCAGAAGCACGGTAACAGTGAATGGATACTTAAAACAAAAAACTGGCTAAAAATATGTTCTGCATGTGCTATCAGAGGACCAAAGCTCCAAACCTCCTCACATCCTTTGATGAAGACAATTAACACTAAGCTTTGTCAAATTGGGTGAAACATTCCCTGTCCACCTTGTTCATTGCGTCACACAAAGGATTAAACCACTAGAACTGTGGGTCCCGACTGGACCCCCCCCCCCCAGACACCAACCAGCATTCCTACGCTGAATCCCACCCTGCCACATGCTTCCTGTATGTCACCTTAGACACGATGTCCATTAAGATGGATATTTAATTTTGAAGAACAAAATGAAATCCTGTTTTTTCTGCGTTGACGATATCTGCAAATGAAGTTTCATTGTACCCCGTCCAAGAGAAGGGTTAATCAATTCAAGAACCTCCTTAGTTACGTCATGAAACGTGAGATTTTTTGAGACCATAAATATATAAATATTTGATGCTGGGTTCTAAAGGGGTTAAATGAGATTGAAATCCCAAAATGGAAACAGGTTTCAAATGTTTTGAAGGAAACAGGAAATTGAAAGGCATTGAACAAAATAATAATGCAAAAGGAACATTTTATTGTAACATCATATCTGTTAAATACTACTATGCTATATATATATATATATATTTATATTTTTACATAGGACACAAGCTACTAAGGGTACAGTACAGTCAGCAACATAGAAAAATATTAGAGTGTTATTGGCACAGACAAAGAAGTATTTACTGTACTTTACATTCAGCAAAAGAACTGCAGAATGGAATAAATACATGTTCGTCACAGTGAAGTCAAACATTTCTTTACATTCAGTTCAAACGCATGAAGGATGTTCCAGCAAACGAGCAGACAATGATTACACATCATGTCCTTTCTCACACACACAGTGCACGTGGACAGGACACAGTAAAAGGAAATCAAATGCAAAAATGTTCAAGTCAGCTATGAAGGTCGACGGATACATGGATCACCTCTGGATGAGCGTGAGCTCAGTTGTGAGAGCAGCATACGTGTACATGTACAGACATGTTCAGTCATAAAAAACAGAAAAATACTTACATACATCCATCTCATGAAAACTATTTCCAACCTATGTTTGCTCCTGAAGGGGCGAATCTCAATACCACAAACACTTGTTCCCTCCATCGATTCCCGCTGACCCCTCTGGGTAAACACACGTGGCCCTAAACGCAAACAAGCTAAAGCCTCATCCATATGTAAGTGTGTGTGTGTGTGTGTGTGGTGGGGGGGGTTGCATGATGCACGGCAGCGCCTACAGATTGCTTACGCAGCGTTGCTCAGTGGCTCTTCGACAACGGTCTCTGTGTCCTAAAGGAGCCCCTTTGATTCCAGTCCGTCTGTCACAGAGACAGGAAAGAGCACTTTGCGGTGTCATTGTTCGAGCTCTGAGACGGTGCACTTTGAAGACAACACAATGCTTAAATGGCCGAGACAGACAGCCGCAGTCAGATTTCACTACAGGTGCAGGATGCAGCCTTCAGGTCTAACAAAGCGGTGCATGGAGAATCCAGAAACACATGAGAAGAAGTTGTTTAGATTCCGTAAAGCCAGCAGAGTTTGAGCCAAAGTTGTCAGTAAAGTGCACTTGCCATCAAACTAGTGCAAAGGTTAAATATAGCTCTCTGTATGTACATAACTATATATGAGACGTCTGTAGCAACACCATGAAAACAGTAATGTCAAAATGTAAACATCATTTGATGGACAGCACAGTGGTGAGGACACAGTCCTCACCTGTACGCTGAGATCTCTAGTGTCACGCTTGAGTGTGAAAATGTTAAAAAATAAAATATATATATATATTGAAATAAAAAAGCGCACAATATTTATTTGATTTTAGCTGGTGAGATTGCAAACATGGCACTGAACATGTTGAAGAACATGGGACAGTGTCCGCTGCGACGTCGCCTCCCTGCCAGCATCAGGCTTCGTGTCGAAGGTAGAGAGAAGGATGGCGTGTGACGGAGAGTCGTGGCAGTGTGTCCGTATTATGCAAGACAACAAAAGCAACCACACACTGATTCACGCCATTTCAAAAGTAATGAAATTCAAAGTGCCTCATGAAATCTGTCCTCATGTTAAAACATCTCATTAACAAAGTGATTGGACAATATAGTCATGGACATTGTCTCTTTTTTACATGATGTATATTTGCTGTTAATTACATCAGTAAGCCTGACAGAAATCAGCTGATTTCACATGATTTAATGAGCAAAATGGAAATAAATCCTGTCTCTTAACTGTGTTATGGTGGTAGCTGTAATGCTATAGATTTGATTCAACACTGTTAGATAGTTTATCAAAAGAATTGACCTTTTCGCTAAACCCCTAAGCAATCGTAGCTTAGCAACCACAACTATGCAGGTCAGGGCTGTCGAGCTTTGGGTAGATGCACATGCTGAAGCAGTGAAGCCTACAGGAGACTGAGGAAAGTTCAACGTGAGCTGCAAACGTTACTGGATGCTATCAGAGTTTAGGCTAACGTTAGCTGCTCTGCGTGCGCACCAGAAGCCCCAGCAACGCAACCCGAGGTCTGCAAAACTCCTCAGTCCTCATCCAGAGGCCTTTTTCTTTTTCAAAGTAAAGTGTAAAGATGAGCTAGGCAGCCAAACAGGGCTGCGATGGAACGAAACGACAGTCTGATGTTCCTGTAATGTAGTGTAGCGCATGTAGCTAACATTAGCTAGCTGGCTACAGCTGATGAACCTACCAGTGACATTTGTCATGAGGCAACACAAAATGAGAGAAATAAGACTTTCGAGGGGTAATCTGTTACAATCGTAAACTGTATAGAAACACTGTGTACCGTGCGAGCCTGGAACGTTTGAGTCATAGCAACAGTAACTAAGGAAGGCGGGGCTTGGCAAACTATCAATTCATAAATCTAGTCAGTCAAAGAATCTTTGAAAAAGTGATGGCTAACACGGCAGGTGGAGGTGGCACAGATGCTGTGTTGCTCATTTCTGCTGCAGCCTTAAATTCAGCCAGTCAGGGTCGGTGAGTACGGCTGAACGGGTGACATGTATGAAAAAGCAGATATCCACTATCCTGAATGACATTTGATACATTTGATGATAACAACGCAGAGAGTTTTAGATGGGCTACGTACACTGCAGACACATGAGCTGATAAAAAAGAAGTAATCTAAACAATATATTCATTTGTGTATAAAGGGACATTATGTTTTGTACAATCAAGGGTATATGATATGCCGCGGTTCTTAGGATAGTTTAAGACTATCATCGGTGTAAAGAGGAAATCAAATTAACCAGGCTGTAAACCAGCTCTAAAGGGAACGTAGTTAAATGCTTCCGACCACAATTAGCATCTGTTAGTGTTCTGGCTGAGAGGTTATTCATAAGGCCAACAAAACATCTGCATTCAGTCCCGTCATAGATGTCAGATGTTTTGTTTTGCATGGCTACGAGAAGACTCAGACTTCTTAGTTAGCAATTTAAACAGTCTCACAATACACTGATCTCTTAATGACAGCTGCTAACAATCCTAACAAATGGGATATACAGGCCTGGCCTCTTGGACTTCAGGGATTATATACATTGAATATACTGTACAAAGTCAAGGTAAAGGGCTTCATCCTTGGAATCAGCTCCATCAGCCACCACCAGATTCTGTCCTGTGAGCCTGCAGTGCTGGCACCTTTATTTGAAGTAGTTGAGCCCTGCCACTAAGAAGAACTTCTCCAGGAAGAGCTCAGAGTCCAAGACCGCGATGTGGGCGGCGCGGCCGATCAGGGTGTTGGCTGTGTTGGGCAGAGCGTGGAACACATTCTGGCGGATCAGCCGGCACTCTTTAGCCTCCACAAGTGGCTGCAGGAGGTTGTTGATCATCTCGGTGTACACGGGCCCTTAGGTGCAGAAATGAGCAGAGTTACATTGTGTCCTACCACGTACATGATACAACTATTCAAATCCCAGCAAAAAAATACTGCAGCCCGGCACACGACCACCCAGAAAACCACGACCTGTGGCTTGTACTTGTCATTTGTTTAGTACGGGCTAAACTAATAAGATCTAACATGTTAATTAATGAGCTTTATATTATTAGGTGGATTTTGTTACTTTTGGACAGCTAGCTGTTTCCCGTGCTTCTAGTCTTTATGCTAAGCTAAGTTAAGCTTCATATTTACTGTACAGACATGGGAGTGGTATCAATCTTCTCATCTAACTGTCAGCAAGAAAGTGACTTGCTCTCACGAAAAAGCCAAATTATTCCTTTTAAACGAACCATAATGGAGTGAAACCAGCGACATGCTAATTGTAAAGATAAGAACGTAGAATCCAGTAGAGCGTTAATATATGCACTTCTTACCTGTGGTCCTGTCTTTAAGGGCAGTTTTGCACATCTCTATTCTGGCAGAGTGGAAAGGAACATAACGGTCCTGTGGAGAAGCCACCAAGACCACGTTCTTGAAGAACTGGAGCCCTAAAAGGGTCAAAAACAAACAAGTAGATGTGTGACAGAGAGAGAGGTGGAGAGAGAGGAAGACAGAGGAAAGGAGTGAAGCGGTTGTAAAAAGCAAAGCACAATCACACAGTACAATGACAGGCTTGATACGATAAAACTGCCTTTTTTTTTCTCCAGTCTCCTGTCAGTGTGCTTTTAAGAGAGTGCACTGGTGGGCTTCCAATGACAGGGTTTGGATCATTTTGTCAGCCTGCCACAGCGCTGGAGGGATAAAAAAGTGTTTTCAGGCCTATCTTCTTCAAGCCTGTGTGACAAACGACTGCTTTGTTCCACTCACACAGTGGGGAGGCCTCTCACAGGCCTCGCCGAGCTCGCTGCCAGGCGTTTGAGTGTTAGCGAGCTGACACGTACAGAATTTTGACAAAAAAGACAAGATGACAACATTTTCATGAATATTTGAATAGACTGTCTTTCAAGTAAGAGTCTGTAAAGTGAGGCAGTCAATATACTGTCTCTGTTTCAAATCCGGCCGCCTTCAGACGGTACCTGGTTTCTGACTCAGGAGATAGAGGAACGTTTTCCGCGGATCAACGTGATCTCTGAAGGTGAGCTGCAGCAAGGATCCTGACTTCTTCAGCTTCTGCATTAACCACAGACCTAAGCAACACACACACAGATGATATTCTTAGATAAAAGGCTAGATGCTGCTGAGGAGCAGAGAACATCGAAATGCAGAGCTGCACAGCATTGTCAGTGCGGCACATCTGCACTGCTGCGTGGCGGCTCTCACCTGTGCTGACCAACGTGCTGTTGTTGTACAGCGTTCCCAAGTGTGGGCCTGACAGCGAGAGGAAGGTATGCAGTTTGGGCAAATAGCAGCGGAAGCGAGGCCTCGTCAGCACCGAGCGGATGATGATGTTCCCCAGAGAGTGGCCGATGAAGCTGTTGGCCGAAGACAAGCAACTTTCAGAGAGATAAACTTGCAACTTGAGTGGGCGGCTGGGAAAAAAAAGTGCCTCCAACGCTGCTGACCTACTGTACGACACTATGCAATATCTTAGTATAGACTCTTCTGTAAGCAGGAACTAGCTCCATCGGAGGCTATTTGGAGATTTCAGCTACGACGTTGGTAATAACAGGAGATTCATTAACTTGTTAATGTTTAAACATTCTCAAAGGCAATGACAACCTAATGATGCTAACATGGAGGACATACCATACAACGTGAAGCATCTTCCCAGCAGTGGGAAACATTAGATTCATCAAGCTGCGTCTGTCACTTAGTTTAATTGCTGTACAGTCATGGCGATAACAGTACAGTAATTAAAGTGGGATGGGATTTTGGGTAGAGTTCTGTCGGCTCCTTCTCATCTGTCTCCTACCAAACTAAATATAGGAGGCATGTGGAAAGAACCAGATGCTCTTGTGGCAGTCCATTGCTTTTGTCTTTGCTGCTTACTCTCTAGAGGATACGTCACAATAAAGAAAGTTAACAAACTCGGGCAGAAACTCTTACAGAAAAAAAATTTAATTGGCACTTTGAGGGCAATTAAGCAGGAAGATGAATGGCTTAATTTGATCGGAACCAGGCAAAACACTGCTGCATAAAGGAGTCAATCAAGTGAAAGTCAGAAACTTATTGGCACTCTATGATAACAACTTTTCATTCCCCTTATTCGTTGTGCGATCGCGCAGTCTATACATCACCATGAAACAGTGACTATAGGTTAAGGCTTCCATGTCCAAGTATCCATGTACAGTCTCTGCTGCCACCTGCTGACCAAAGAAACTTTGCCTCAAATAATCAGTCTAAAGGAGAGCTGTCAGTAATGTGCATGTTGCACAGTATTAAAGTTGAGCGGCTGACCTTATCCTCCCTATGGTGAGATTGTACAGCTGGATGTGCTGAATGATCTCATCCAGCAACCTGTCTGTCATGGTGTCGAAATCTGCAAACGTGTCAGTCTGCGGGGAAACGGCAAAGAAAAGCACAGCCGTCAGCGCTCTACAAATCGCCTCAAAGCACTTTCGGGAAAATGTGACCGTACATGTTATCGGGTTGCTTCAATAGCCGTCATCTACAAATGTACCTGGTTCCTCTCAGACATGAGGAAGTCCAGCCTGGATCCTGGCAGTCCCAGCTCAATAAAGGTCTTCACCAGCCGAAGGTCTGCACTGTTTCCTGGACGCAAAGAGGAATTAATACGCAACGTTTCTTGCCCATTAATCATTTAAGAGACACCTAGAATGTGTTTCAAGGAATTAGTATTCACAGACTGCACAGTGCGATGTGATATTTCAAGTTTGTGAGACATAGTGTCAGAGACTATATTACATTTCCAATGCTAATAGGACGCTGGATAAAAAAAAAGGATGTCCAGTATGCTACGGATGTGTCAGTTTAATACCTATTGCGTTCTTGCAGTGGAATATGATTGCAGGGAACCAGAACATTCAGCTGTATGCAGATTGCAGACTCACCATCAAGCCCGTGGACACACACCACAAGGTGGATACCGTCATCAAACTCCTCGTCGTCCTCCTCTGGGGGGAAGTAGGGCATATCTGACGCCAGGTGAGGGAGGTCGCCGTACAAGCTGGCCTGAAAGCTCAACTCTCTGAACAGCTCCTCTTTGGCTTTGTAGAAACTGGAGAAAAAGGGAAATGACATTTGGAAAAAGCAAAACAAGAGAGATTATGTTCTGTGTGTTAGCAATAAAATTGAAAGAGAACTTTCCAGTAACTTGCAAGGACAAGCAAATTATTCGCAATATTAGTTACACAGACAGATAAAAGTGCTGATCTAAGATTTAATTTGACAGAGAAGTAAAAGTGCTTCTGTTAGAGGCGAACCACCCATGTAGTTTTCTCCCTTTGGTCCAAAATATAATGGCAAACCTTCCTTGCATTTTTGTATGTGATTCATTTCAGTTCACGTTGCCCACATCTGAGCAAACCACGGCTTATAAACAGCAAGTAGCATCTCTAAGTTTTATTACCCTGGCATCCCGCCACGTTACAGATTTTAGCAGCGGAGGAGTCAAAACAAATCCAATTCCAGTTCCTGTGCTTTCAGCTAATCCCGATGGATTTGTCCGCGCTCTTTGATGCGATTTAATACACTCAGGAGGCGTTTCACCTCGCCTTGACTTCCTTGCTTCAAATTTGCCCGCACTTCATTTTGCTATGCTCGACTCTCCAAGCGAGAGTAACTGCCGGCTACTGCACCAGATGTCAGCAGGCCTCTCCACGCACCCATAGAACCATGTGTCTTGGCCTTGTTTCCTGTAGTTGGATGCGGATGTTAATCTCACTCCTACAAAGTCTTCCTTGGAAGAGGGCCTGCATTTTCTGAAACATTATTTACTGACACCCAAGTCAGAAAGACGTTGTTCTCACCTGCCCCGAACACAAATAACTAACACATTTGAACATGCTAGAATGTGGTGCTGGTGTTAATATAACGGGAGAAACTTATTTTGCCTCCAAGCCTTTAAGTGATATAGTACATGTTTGATTTGGACAAGGCCACTGACACACAAGGCGCGCTAGTAACTGTAGCTTAATAAGCTACTAAATTGGTCTACACTGAACAATGTTGAAATTTGCAGGGAAATTTAAGCTGTTGGAAGTGCTACAGCTAGCTACTAGCTATTCTTCTATCTAGTCCGCTAACATCAGCACTTTCCCCGGTCAGTTTGGTAGCTTGTCAAGACCTACAGTATGCAGACAGATACAATGGCATGCTGCCTGCAAAGATAAGATAAGATAATCCTTTATTAGTCCCTCAGTGGGGAAATTGTGGAGTTACAGCAGCAAAGGTGATAGAGCAAAAACGTAGCAATAGATATAGTAAATAAGTGTAGCATGCAAACAATAGAAAGTAAAAAGTATATATTAGCTAGAAAGCTGATGTGGGTTGCATTTGAGTCTGGCTCGTTTCGTGTTGTTTAGAAGGCTGCTGCCTGGCTGTTAGTGTCTGTCTACGTAGTCAGTAGCATTATGTTCATTCACATAATACAGTATATATGTACATAGACATATACATTTATTAATTCTTGGAAGTGATTTTTTTCAAGAGACCACAGGAAGTTTGATTTACAAAGCCGACATTTACGGTGAAGCACAGAATCACATGCTTTGTCATTTAACTCGGGGGTTTAAAACACATTTGCAGCACAATTCGTCCTGTGCTTAGTACACTAAGTGAACACGTAAACTCACTTCAGCATTCGTTCATTGGTCTCGTCGTCCATGTTCAAGGGATTGAGTGAAGACGAGGAGATGATACCAAAGGAGCCCAGGGGCTGATGGGTGATAGGTGAGGTAGCCTGGTGAGCGGACATTCCACTGATGGATGGAGAGTCTCTCAGAGCAGAGGAAAAGGGCAGGCAGGTCGGGGCACAGGCCACTGACATGTTCACCACCTCCACCATCTTCTTGTTCACGAAGGCCAGCCCTGAGTTGGGGATCTTAGAGGGCTTGGTCTGGCAGTCTAAAGGCTCCTTCTCACTGGCTGATATCCCACTGAGGCCAATAGATGATGTGATATCATTGGCTATCAGCCCTCTAAGGTGACCCGGCCTCTGTGTGGTGGTGGTGTTGTTGGGGAGGCCATTGGAGTGTCGAAGCCCTGAAGGCTCTAGAGGATCCAGACACTCCTGCTCCTCAACACTAAGAAGTTCGGTCTGACGGAAACGTTGGCACTCATCTCCCATGTTAATTCTCTCCTGATCTGCTGCACTTTTGTGCACACATGGTTTGTTTCCACAGCTGCAGGGCATTGCTCGCATTTCAACGAGATGCACATCCTGCACTGAGGCGCTTAATCCACTGATGTGTGTTTGATGGCTCACATTCTCCCCCTGGCTGCCAATAATACTGCTTTCCTTCACATGTGGGCCTTCTGCAGACTCTTGTAAAAGCAAGACTTCAGACACACCACTTAACACTGACGTGGTTCTGTGTGCCTCTGACAGGTACTGTGGAGGGTTTGACTTGTCAGAGCTAATATTCTCCTTGAGAATATGGCCAAGATTTGCAGTTAAACTCAGGTCTAATAGAGATGATTCGGATTGCTCCGAATCCATGTTGCTGTTCAACGAAGAGCAGTTGATCTTAAATGAATCCTGGTGTTGCACAAAGCTCTTAGTATCTGTTTCTTGGTTGAGAAGCGCATGTTCCTCCTCAGCGTCTTCAGGGCTACTTATCTGCGGTGCAGAGACTGACTTGGTCAGCTTACTGAGCTGCCTCTGCTGCTGGTCCTCCTCGTAGGGCAGGGAGCTAATAGAGGTGAGTGAGGCCTGTATGCCTCCACTTGGAAGGCTGCCGTTGCTCTCCATCTGCAGGCCTTCCAGAGAACTACGGTGGACCGGGTGGCGACACACTATTTGCCGTGGGATCTCCCGTTCGCTGGAGAAGTCTAGAGGAGGTCGGCCTCGCAGTGCAGCCTCCAGGGGCCAGGCCACCGAGCTGGGATCGCTCTCAATACCTGAATCGGAAATAACTGAGGACGAGCGCTTCATGATCTTGGAGCCGACTAGGCCTCCACGGTGTGTCATCTCTTTTCTGAGATCACCAGGAAAGGGAGGTATAACTGGATGCACATAGGCAGTGGGTAGGCTGATGAGAGGAACATCCTCACTCTCATCATCCATGGAGTGATTTAATGGCATGGCGATATCAGACTCCTCTTCATTGTATTCATTCTCTCCTGCATTGCTGTTGTTTGTCACATCACAAAGTTGGACGGTGTTCTCCCTTACATGATGAGCAGAAGACTCATCACTGCTGTTATTAGAGCCAGTGACGGGATTATGGTTTGAGGACAGAACCAGGACTGCTTCGCCTATATATGGATCCACATCACAAGGCTTAACTGCGATGTACTTCAGGCCAGGATTACAGTTCTCATCCTGGACTTGCTTTTCCTTTTGTTCCTTCAGGTTTTCAGCCTCTGCTAAAAAGGGTTCAGCACTGTCCGCAGTAGGAATGAGGTTGTGGGTACTTCTGATGTTGGTACTGGTCTTACTCTGCTCTGCTATGAGTGAGACATATGTGGGCAGGTCCATGCAGTCATCACTGTCGTCCAAGGGATCCTGGGGTATTGCTGGTGATCCGGCTCCCTGGCCGCGTTCAAAGATCCCATTGGCAGCAGTGATGGCAGGATCAGAGTTGGTCTGCCCATCAGTGGTTGGCACATCTGATACCCACTCTAGAATGACAAGGACAATGCAGTTCTAGAGTAAATCTTTTGTCTTGAAAAGCAAAAATAAGTGGCTTTTTGTATTACCTGTCTGAGGAGATTCCACATATCTGTCCTCAAAGATGATAGGCAGGCTGTTCCAGTCTCCATCAATGTCCAGGCACTCGACAGGTAAAGGAGGCATCTTGGTCAGGTAGTCTGAGCTCCGCACCTCTGCAGCTATCTGGCCATGTCTGTTGATTCTGAATTAGCAGAATAATATCATAAATGCTATGCTTCTCTCCATTCATACAATTCATTCTTCTTTTTCTGAGAAGGCTGACACTTACAGTTCCTCTTGAAAATTCAGAGATATCTCTTTGGGATGTTCAGTGAAAAAGTACGCCTCTGAGAACCTCCTGACCTGGGGTTTCCAGAAACAGACAAAAGCCTCAGTCTCATCTTTAATGACATTACAGCATAAGATGATGAAAACAGTTGGTGGCATTGAGTCAGACATTCAAGGACTGCACGCAACGAGAGATTGAAATCATTCTTTCCAGTCTGTCACACAAGCTCGATGCAAAAAGCTTTCTCCTTCTCCAGCTCCAATTAGAAACGCATCGTCATCGAAAGTCAGCCACTGTGACAGGCCACTCACCAGGAACACTATTTCTGGTGCATTTCACCCAACAATAATTACAGAATAAGTGTTAATTGAAATCCTAACTCCACTGGTGGGTGGAGGCATGGCAGTATCCCCACTGGGTAATCTAATACCAACGCAAACATGTTCATTATTTTCAGACAACTGAAACGAAACAGCGCCACATAAGAGGGACTTGAGAGCTACTCCACTGTCCACTATTGCTGATTCCTTTTGTAGCACGCACAGATCACTCTGATTCTCCAGAGTCATACTTCTGACCCTTGACCCACATTCATATGATACTTTTTCCTGGTCCAACATGGAGTTTTGTCTTCATGTCCTCAACTGGTTCAAATTTACTGTCCATGTATCCCCAGAGAAATCATTTCAGTGAGGTGTGAGGGGATTTTATTTAACAGCTCATAAAACCTTTAAGAAAACTGGTCACAACATACCTCAAGGAGCTGCTTACAGAGCTAAAATGTCAATGGTTAGGAAACCATTATAGTATTTTTATTTTGGTGTGGGCGCCAAGGGTGAAAACGACTAAATTTAAACATATCCACACAAATCGTCATCATCATCTCATAATATGGAGACTCTCTGGACTGTGGCTCACAGACGTTTGATTGTTGTATAAGCACGCCTTTGATGGAGCGTGACTCTCACCCTGAGCGTGTGGTGCTCCTGGGCCAGGTAGGACAGGATGTGGGGGTTGAGCACCGCGGCCTCCAGGAAGCGGCTCCACAGGGCAGCCAGCTGGGAGCAGAGCTGGCTCACGTCCCTGCTGATCTGCTCTGCTACCTTCTCATGGCCTTCTTGCAGCTGAGAAAGATACCAATGTGAATGCATTGAATACATTTAGCAGCATTCTGTTATAAGAGCCTTGGTTTTCCTGCTAACATATTTATACCTACTGGCAATGTGGTGGCTGCAGCCTGCCTGACTTGTCTTGTGATCATTATGGAAAAATCATTAATCAATCAACCCATGCTGTTCTCTGTGTGACAGGCTGCTAATAACAGCTGGGACAGTCCACACACACATTTCACAGTATGTTTAGAAACGTGTTTAACCACCATGATTACAGAACGTCTCCATGGTCCACTGTTTTAAGACTTTTAGTCACCACAGAAAATACTATAATCACATCCTCCCCTTAAGCTAACGGCTCGTTAGCATTGTCTAAGTGGATGGAGTTTGTTGAACCTACCTGTAACTCTATTGTGAGCTGATTTAGAGTTTCTTCTACAGGCAGGACCTCTGTGGACAGAAACAGGCAGGGTGACATTTAATGACAGAAATACTAATTAGGACAAAAATTAAGTCTCTGATTTAAAATCTTGAATAAACAAACACATCTTTAAAATAATCCAATAATCTTTGAAGACTAAATCTATGAAAGGGTGACTAAAGGCAAAATGAAACGAATTGTTAAAGGCAATCAAATGTAATCGCGAACTATTAGCCAGTGATGGACAATTTGAGGGACTTTTTTTAAATTGTCTGGTACTTACTAATTATAAATATTATACTTTTTACACCACTGCATTTATTTGACAGTTACTAGTTACATCTAAGATTACAGTTTCAGCTTATAACATTTTATGCGCCTGTTATAGATCACGGTAATATAATGGTTCAAATCAGCTCCACCTCCACTGTAGTAATAATTATTATTAATAAGTAATAAGTAGTAATAACACAATATTACATATAGTATAATGTAATAATACTCTGAAAGCAGTCAATATAAATAATGAGCACATCTATTTTTCACACATTTTTTATCAAAACATGCTCTATGTGTATTTTTACATTCTTAAAGAACAAACAAAAGGGTTGTTAGATTGTGAAAAACATGCTGCTTCAGACATTTTAATTCACAAGAGACCTTACATTTCACTCATTTATTTGCAGACACTTACAATATTTTTAAGGACCAAAAATAAGTTTGAATGCAGAGCTTTGCATGAGGTCACCTGGGTCCAGTGGCGTCTGCTGGAGCTGTGGGATTTCCTTCATCAGCGCGGCGTGGTAGGTGTGCAGGCCTCTGTGTGCCACCAACAGGAGGCGACAGAGCCTTCTGTGCCACGTGTGAGCTCTCTGCAGGCAGTTTTCACTGGGCACATAAAAGCTTCCCTGCAGAGAAGGAGTCACAGGAAATGTCAGCTGCTATGTAGGTCAGCGTTCACCTCTCAGAAAATGGCCTGCCTTCATAGCAGACATGTGCACATACCTGAACCACTGTAAATGTAAAATGTAAAAGCTCACTGACCATGTCCTAAAGGGAGCGTGTTTCTGATAAGATAATTATTTGGAAGATCAAAGACAACGTTCGAAACCAATGGCCCCGAAACACAGTGAGCTGTGACAGGAAATCAATACGTGTGCGTGGCGTTAGGAGCATGTGACGCATCCCTGTTATGACCTTTTTAAAAGTTCACAAGTGTGGGAAGTGGACCCAGAATCCAAGGCATCAATGTAGGTCTGGGGCTTGATGAGTAAGAGAAACAAGAAATAGTGTATATATAATGGTGTGTATTAATACTGAAGTCATACAATAAAACATTGAACAGGTACTCAGCTAAAGGAAGCGAGCAGCTTGTTGAGGCACCAACATTTAATGAAGAAGAAAATAAAAAACCCATTCCCCCCTTATTTTGAGTGTTAACTAAATATAAGCTGTAGTAAGGACCTTGAGTCCAGTAGATGGCTCTCTAACAATGCAGTAGAAACGTTAAGTGCATTGTACATTACAGTATGTGTTTGGGTCCAAATAGCTACAAATCTGAAGAGCTTTCTAAAGAACTATCATTGTGCACATCACATGTCATAATAATGAGCCAGGGAGCCTTGAACGTGACCGACTGCCGTCGTCTGCTGGTCCCTGACCTGAAACAGTCCCAGCAGGTTCTGCTCCTGGCTGGGATGTTTCGGCAGCACCAGTGGGGCTCTGAGCTTTGAAAGGCATGTCGTGCCTGAGTATTTGGGGATGTGCTGTAATTCGCCCCTAGCAAGTAACGTCTCCGGCCCTGTCATCATGCCTGTGTGTGCTCTGTAATTGCAGCAGTGCAGTGTACCTGAACCACGAGGGAACATCTGTATGCTTACTTTCATAATTCTTTTTACCTTTATGGAGGCCTGCCTGGATCAGCCTGCGAGCGAAAGGCAGAGAAAAATAACTATTTTTTAGTATGAACTAGTCATTATCCAAAAACTGTAGTTTCTCTCCGGGCTGGCCATGGCTGAGATGTAGCCCAGTCCTGCGTCACCTGCCATGAGAATTTCTGCTTTTGTTTGCTGTTGTTGATGCAACTATTGCAGGTCACCATTGCGGTTTGTAGTCCTATGTAAGCATCCAATCACTGCTGCTGTCAAAGAAGCTTTGTACTGCTAGAGAAGAGCTTCCCAAAGGAAACATTTGACATGATTTCTGAGTTGTTATCTTCAGAAACAAAGAACACAGACCAAAGATTCTCAGGTGTCTCACTTCATCACAAACAGCATCATTCTCCTCTCAAATGTCCTTTTATACCACGGAGGGAACTTTTTCCTTCGTTCTGAGGTGTAACAGCTGATATGAATGGGAATCTGCAACATGTGAATTATTATTTTTCAGAAAAAATAACGTAGCACTTATAGAAAATGCTGCGGGGTTGAGGGTTCCCCCTCAGTGCCGAAAACGTAGCGTGGCGTCTGAATAAATAAAGGTGAAGGAGGGGGCGGCGTCCTGTGCAGGTTTCACCTGTAGCTATGTGCTACGTGGCGCTTGTGAGCAGAACTCATTACTGTGATCAAACGAAACCCCCCTGCCTGTGTGTTAAAGTGCCGGGCCGGGGGGGGAGTAAAAACCAGGAGGAGGGAGGGGGGCAACTGGGGCGCTCATTAGGGTTCACAATGTAGACTGTGACATCCACAAAGACCTGACAGATGCATGCAAAAGATTTAACCAGCGGTTTAACAACTTTTTACAAGTTGGAATAATTGGCAAACTCATAGATTCGTCCTGCTGCAACTGTAATACTGACTACTGCAATGAAAATGGCCTGTGGTAAAAGTACAAGAAGTAGTCCAAGTACATGTTTTTTTCACATAGACCATAACTGTGTACCCATACTACATAAGTATAAATTCTAAGTAGATTTTCAGTATAGTATATTGACATTGTAAAGGTGACACGAGTCTGCATGTTGTTCCAAAGTGGAACAGGCTGCCGGAGGAAACTTCAAACCTCTTCAGGCTGCTTTGAATTAAGAACGTTTTATAGACATTACTTTTATTTTTTATTATTTTAATCAACTTTTACGTGTTTGTATTATTAAATTTTTATTCCATTTTATTTTCTGTTTTATTATTAATTTATTTAAAATGATTTTGTGTGTTTGTGTTGTTTTTATGGTCTACAAATGTTCTGTCTTATCTGATCATCTGTGAAGCACTTTGAGCTGCACTCACCTGTATGAAAGGTGCTATACAAATAAAATTTGATTGATTGATTGAATTGTACTTAAGTAATTGCAAGTAAATCTGCTTGATTTTGAATGTGTTGCTGATGGACATTGTAGGTGTTTCCCACATCCATACCTCATACTAACCCTATGCAGAAGGTGCTACATACAAATCATTCTGGTTTAGAAGTTAGTATGCAAAGCAAAATCAACATATTTTACAATTCTATCCTAATAAGAAATGATTATGCAACTTCAGATGTGACTGACTATTTCCATGCTGCATTGTACTGGGGCAGAATACTATACATCGACCAAAAATAGCCATATGCATATTGTCTGGTTGGTTGTAAAAGGTAAAAATTATAAGAATAATTTAGGTTCTGTAAAGACAGACACATATATATAATCATGAATAATAATTATGATAACAGTAATTGGATTATCGTTTGTGTCATGGTCCAATTGTGCAACTGTGCAACTGTGCTGTAGATGGGCACAGAGACAGGAAGGGGAGGTGACGAGACCACGACCTCACTTCCAGATGCGCAGTCTGGAGCCTACATGCCTGGGCAGGTGGGTTAATCAGATATTCTGAAAAGCTACGGTAACACAGTAACAACCTCTGTGTCGGTCTCTGGTCGTTAAGCCTTGAGACGCCACAGAGCCATGACAAACCGCCGATTCTGAAGGACAGACAGGTCCAGGATCAGCAACCCAGATCAGAGTGACTCTATGCCCAGCTCTTGGGCTGAATCCTGCTGCTTCTGGATGACATGCCAAAACAAATCACGACCAAATCCATCGGCCTCTGTCTCTAAACCGAGATCATGCTTATGCCGTGGCTTAGCATTTAGCTGCTCGCAGAAACAAAGAAAACAACAGGAAACAAGCAGCTGGATGGGGACAAGAAGCCGGCTCACCCTGAGACAAAATGGGCTTTGATTGTCTGTTACTTTCTATCCGAGCTGCTAAAGGTGACCGTACCTCAGAGACGACAGGCTTGCAGTAGCCGGCTCCGAACACAAGGTTCTCCACGGACATGGCAGATGGGTCGCTGGTGCCCTCTGGCGAGCCTTTCCCCAGCCAGGAGCCCTTTCCTGTGCGTGCAAAGCTGCAGAGAGAACAGGGAGGACATGCGTGTGAAGGAAGGCAGATAAGCTGAGAGACTGAAGCTGCTACTATTGCAATCAACCGAATGCTGCAGTAATCTGCGTAATGAATGGCTAAACACTGAGTTTATGATGTTGACAGCGGAATTAATCAGATAAGTGTTTGGATAACTATCCATTCAAGCAGCTGGCCAAATCACTCTTAATCATGACTGCAACAACAAATACTCTAGAACTCTACATCTTCCCAGTGCAGCCAGTCGATACTGAATCAACAAGGAAGACTTATTTCAAATAAGTCTTCCTGGAAATAAGTTATTTCCAATTGACCGTTTGCTATACCTCAACTGTCCAATCACAGCATAGCAACTGTAGCTAGGCCTTCTTCACATGGTTAAGTGGTGTGCATGGGGCTGTAGTACGAGTGATACCCCGCATTTACAGAATTTGGAAGGTAGAGAAAAAGTGTAAGGATGGGTTTAGCAGTGGTTATCTCCTCCTAATATATGCTGCTGTTAGCATGTCTGGGTAACTAGCTAAGCAAATGCTACTCCCAGAGCCAAAGAAAAAGCAGCATGTTAGCTAGGCAGCAAACAGGGTGAGAACTCCTTATAATACTTAATACTAAGACTAACTGCTGCTACACTGCTGTACAAGAACAATGCTGCTGCTTTATTTCTACACACTAGCTATTTATTCCAGAAGACATTTTATTGATGAGTCCTTGCTCTGATATGTTCTTACGTCTTTAAATACTTTCATTTGTGTTTGTTGTAATTATTATTTTCAAGTGCTTTCGATGTCTTCTTTTCTAACTGTGAATTACCTTGTAACCTTGGTTTTGAAAGGTTCTATATAAATATATATATATAAGAGTAATCTTACAGCCATAGTTGTCATTTCAGCTGTCAAAATAGACAGTTGTCGGCCAGATTTGAGAAGCTGCTTTGTCTACCTCTGTCTCAAATCAAGGTTTTACAATTTGCTAACAGTTTTGGGTTGTAAATGTGCCACTGTTATCGTTCTAAACTGGATACCGTATTTCCTTGAATAAAAACCGGTAGTCAAGAAAAAGCTGGCTTCCCGTACAGGCCGGGAAAAAACAAGGCTGGATAAACTCTGTCATATTATGTGCATTAAGAAATGAAGGGTAATACAGGAAGTGTTGAGTCATATGACCAATTCTAACGCCTGCCTCTAATACAAGCCTGCTTCAGATAAAGGCCTGCAGTTCAGCTAAATAAAGGCCAATGCTTTGTGTGAATTCAAGGTCTGTCAAATGCAAATTTTCGCGAAGCCCCTCGCGCTTAACTCTACCTGATTAGCGGCTGATGTAAGGCAATCAGTGAAGCATGTATGGAGACTGAAATGACGGACAGGTGGAAGTAGTCGAACATGACAGGGACGTGGTGATGGAGGCCTCTCCGCGGGTGGAAGTGGAGGCTGAGGGTCCGACTGCTGATTAACGGGACAGTCACTATCTCTGCCAGCCTGAGGAATGGAAGCAGAGGGAGAGAGAGACGTCACACTGAGACACAAATGATCCATCTTTAGTTCTTATTCCAGCGGAACAGTGAAACTTCTGACAACAGACAGAAAAATCAAGCAACAAATTACAGGTTTGTAAAATGTAAAGCAGGTAAACACACACTCACACACACAAACAATAGAATAAAAAGACTAAAAATCTGTGTTGCAGTGCTGACGCAAAACTACAGAGCGTGCAGATTAATTAAATGCAACGTGATTTTATCATTTATAAGGACATGCATATTGTCCTTGCAGATTTGAATGACAGTGTAGGAGAGAACGACTCTGCTTCTTGACTGGAATGGTAATGGAGACGTAGTAGATTCAGACCAGTGTCCATGCTATAATACAGAGGAGGAGCTCTAGAATTCAGTCCTGTGTAGTGTGACAGGTCACACAGGTATGACAAAAATGAACGGTTCAAACACACAAACACTAACTTCTCTTCTCTTATATCGACACAGGCACAGTGCCGCAACGAAACGGGTGTCTTTTGCCCTGTATGCTAATGCAAACGACCCACTTTTTCTTCTATTTGTCCTGAGCAAACAGACAAATCACTGTAATCACACATTGATAGTACGTTGTGATCAGGTGCTTAGAGACACGACCGTGAGCCAAAAGACATAATAGCCCTTATTCATGCCTAGTTTCCATCCTCACTCTTGCATAAAAGCTGCACAAGAGGAAAGTCTCTCTCTCTCTCAAACAAGGACGCACACTCACACATTTCCAACCTGCATAAAAACCTACTGTTGCTCGTTGTCGGTGAAATGAAGATCCAGCTTCAGCTGAAAGTCCGCCTCACTCAAGGCTTCCTCCACCTGCAAAACATTGGTACAGCTGTTGATGCATGAACATTATAGGAACAAAGGTGACATGGAGGGAATAGACAAAATAACAAAAACACAGCGTAGAAACGTGCTTAAAATAAAAAATATTAAATCACGGCAACTACGGTATGGTTACTGTTAGGGAAAAAGTGTGTGTGTATGGAAACTACACTATGGTTAAGGTATAGTTTGGGTTAGGCACCTGAAACACCTGGGTGTGGACAGGAAAACATTACGGTTGCAGTTAATAAAAAGGCCAACGTTGACAGCAGGTCCGTCACGTGACACAAACTCTGCAAGACATGCTACACACCCATTCATCCCATCGACCTCCATGTTCTTGCTTATTAAGGGGAACGCTACTTCCTGCATTGGCACTGGATGTAAATCATGCGCTGAGGAATCTTCCAACATGGACATTAATTCAAAGGAACACTGGGCTTTTTCCTGTGTTGATATCGTAGTCTTATGATAAAGGCCACATCATGTATTTAATCCTGTTAAAGGGCCAGGCCAGAAAATATAGCACTTGTTGTGTGTTCTTTGTCTGGTTTTCCTGTATATCGTTTCAGTCTTCCTCAGTTATCACCCAATTCTGTCTCCCTGGTCTCCTTGTGATATGCACTGTCCAGTCATTTTTGGAGCTTTGGAGTCATTTTGTGTTTGACGGTGCTGAAGCCAGCACATTCAACAGGTCACTCCAAAATCTCCCATAGCTCTTCAATTGGGCTGCACATGATTCACATCATCTTCATGTGCATAAAACCATTTAGTGATAATTTATTCAGGTGTTTCCCTTCAATTTGTCCCTCATCTGAATGTTAAAAGACGAAACACTGAGGAAGAGCGATCACAAGTGCTCCACCAGGAAATGAGGAGGGTGTAGATGAATGCTGCTATTTGGCGTGGAACACAATGTGACCAGCCTTGCTGACCGTGCTGATTGAGCCACTTCAAAGTTCTTTTTAATGAAATGTTTATGTTCTCTATGTGATCTAGAAGCTGTATCCCTGCATCCATTTCAGTCAGACGTAGGCAACAGAATATAATTACTCTCGTGTCCACAGTGCCATAGAATATCACGGCTAAAGAAGAATTACTTGAATTTGAAAATCAAAGTGGGAAAAATAAAAGGTATGAGCAAACTACAAAGGCAGCGCCGAGAGTGGAGTCTTTTGAAGATTGAATGTGAGGAGTCGCTAATTACAATGAAGGTCAGACACAGTTCTTCCTCTCGTTCTCCTTACGCATCACACATACTGCAGAGTAAACATACAAATCTTTGCGGTTCTGTCCGGTAGTGATGTTCTGACTGGTTAAGCATAAATACGGGTGTACAGAGGGGAGATGGGGGGCTATTTTAGTCTGTGCTATCTGTAGCTGTCAGCGGCAGATAACCTCCGGAAGGTTAATGAGCGGGGAGCCTTCGGGAGAGCTTCCAGCTGAAATCTGATATTCCTTAAAGCTTCTCTCTCTCCGCACCTCCACATGAATCTACACTTAATGAAATCTTCTAAAATTAGGACCTCAGGTGAGACAGAAAATCCACACTGGGACTGAAGCAGGGACCCTTCCACAGTAATCCAAGCATCTCCACTGCAGACGTATGTCAGAGAGCAGCTGTGGTGCAGGGTAATGTCAGTGTGTGAGCTATGGCTATCACATGGATGATTAGCTTTGAGTGGGGCCATATCTACCCCCCCCCGTCGGGCCTCGCTCATTGCTGTCACTGCTGATCAATTTGAGCTCCGGTAGCTCCCAACAACAAAAACAGGCAGAGTGGATTTTCGGGGTCGCGCCCATGCTGAAACTGTAAAGGGCAGTACATCAATATCTGTCTGGCAGGTTTACACGCCTGATCATTCCAATTGAACATGGGCAGTCTGGGGCAGAGGCAATTAACATTTGCCTGTGAATTAAAGCGCCTTAATTCCAAGAGGCAAGTGGTTTGACTCAGTAATCATCACGCTGTTTCTGTGTCGCACTGTAGCTAAAAATGAGTATAATCTATTTCTGGTTGTCAGGGACAACTGTGGCACTTTGGAAACCTCTGCACTATTTTGCTTTGGGTGACCAAGCTCATCCATCCATCCATCTATTTCTCCGTGGCTGGGCCGCGGTGGCAGCAGGCTAAGCAGGGTTGTCCAGATGGTCCCTCTCCCCAGCAACACTGTTCAGCTCCTCCTGGGGGATCCAACTCAGATGAGATAGATAATCTCTCCAGCCTGTTCTATCCTGGAGTCTCCTTCCAGTTGGACATACCCGGAAAACCTCCTAAAAATGCCGCCCAGGGGAAATCCTACTCAGATGCCCGAACCGCCTCAACTGGCTCCTTTTAATGCGAAGGAGCAACGGCTCAACTCCAAGCTCCCTCCGGATGTCTGAGCTCCTTACCTTTACCCTCCATCTTTAAGGGTGAGCCCAGCCACCCTATGGAAGAAACTCACTTCAGACGCTTGTATCACCAATCACATTCCGTCGGTCACCACCTGAAGCTCGTGACCGAAGGTGAGGGTTGGAACAGAGATCGACTGGTGGTGTCGATTTTTGATCAATTTGTCATTGTCCAGCCAAAATGCGAGTAGCCATTTCTTTTTTTTTTTGCTTCAACAGGAAGTGTGTGTGTGTGTGTGTGTACAGGAAATGTCACCAGCATGACTCACCCTTTCTCCGTCCAACAGCAGGTGGACTTTGAAGACCATACAGTCATTCACCATAATCTCCTCGTTTCTGTAAAGGATCTGAATTATCCGGCTGAACACGGTGCCGTCGTGAACCCCCGCGGAGCTGAAGCTGCATTCTCCTGATGTGGGACAACAACAACATGCATCAAGGATCAAGCGTGAACGTGCAACACACTGTTTTCAATAAGAAGAAATAAAATGCATCAGTGGATATTGGCAGTGCTCAGATTAGTGAATATTTACACAGATTTGAAAATGCATAATGAGTGTTGAGAATGTGTGACCTGACATTTGTAAATGTTTACTGTGATTCGTGAGGGATCAGTGTGTGTGCATTCAGATCGGGAACCGTGCTAAGATTTGTGAATATGTGCACAGATTTGAAAGTATTACCATAGTACCAGCTTCTTCGAGCTCATGTTGAACGTCAGCTTCTAGCTTTCTATTTGTCTAATTAGCACCATACATAGAACAAGTTATAAATGTTTGCATAAGAACTGTCAGCGAGAACAAGAAACAAGAAAGCTATTAAGTGATGCGATACTATGAAACTAAACAAAATAAAGGCCTCAATCGCTTAATTTCATTCTGAAAGAAATCATTTGCTTGTTACAGTATGAAACTGAAATGCACGACGTCAGGGACAATACTTCTACAATCCATCAATGTAGCTGACATGGTTCATGCTAGACTTTGGTTTTATGTGTCTGTAATTCAGTAACTGTACCACTGGGGGGGGGTTGGTAGTATGTAAATGTAAACACGTTTTCAAGCACAGGAAAAAATGCATAGATGAAAAATGGACTTTATGTGCAGACGTAAGCGTACACATGTATGGCAGCTGCGTCTGCCCTGGATTGATGAACAGGACTCCTGGCGTTTCGATTGTCAGCATGTTGATGTTCCGGCACCGCGTGTGCAATATGGTGGCTGTTCACTCTTTGCTACCAGCATATTCTCCCTGGCAGGGCGGCAGAGCTGCAGAGCTGCTGTCCAGCTGCGAGCCCTGAGAGCTCTTTGAACTCCCCTGCTGAGGTTGTGCTCTTTCCTGCCTCTCTGCAGGCCTCCTCCTGATATCGCTGCCACCGCTTGCAGCATCGAGGCAGGATGTGTGGCAGGATGGCTGCTGTCAAAGACTTGGTGGATGTGTGACAGAGACACCGTAATCCCTCTGGGCGTGTACTGTATGTGGAAGCAGTTGTATTTCTCTGTCAGCGCTGACGGTTCACAGTCAGACAAATGTGACTTTTTGTGATTTTCTGTTTTCAGATGCATCGTTGTGTCTCGTTTTTAGATGTCCCGTTGTGTCCCCTCCCACTCTCTACAGACATACCAGTTAGGCGGATCAGAGACTACACTCTTGGTGTGTTCAACCCATGAAGGATTCAGGATCTCCTGTGCTTGGTGGCCTTTTTGGTGGCCAAAGTCACTAAATCAGTGAACTGTAGCTGCTGCAGCCGCCCTGCTACTTTCACACACTCACACATGCTGTACTTGCTTTGAATGGCAGTTTGTTTTACAGGATTGATGAAACGCTACATTCTGTACCAAGGGAGCAGCAGACCTTGAGAAGAAAGCTGCTTTGCTGAGAGCTCTGCTTTGACATTGATAGCAATGCTGTTTGCGAACAGCCCCACTATGAGTTCTTCTGATCTTATAATGTTGGATATAGTTGAGCTGCAAAGGTGGTAATGGTTATTTTTGAGGCTGTATTATTACTATGTTGGTCTTAGTTGAATGTTTATTGTAACCTATATCTAAGGTTTTGTTCTCATGGAATTGTCTCTAAACTTACAATGTATTTTTCCATGTTTGAATTAAAGAGCCTACGTATGTTTTGAACAGCGGCCTCTGTGGCCACAAGAGGCATTTACATGATAATTATAAACGCTAGGTAAGTAGAGTAGAGTCATCTGTCAGTCACACAGCACTTTGGACGCTATCCAAAGTTTGCTAACATCAGCGAACACCATGCAGCAAACCCAGAGTGATTCATTCAACTTCTCATCGCTATATAAATAAAGTTATTATTATTATTATTATTCATAACATGAGGAATACCTTATTGTTTCTTTCAAATATGACAATGGCTCATGTTGATGTCTGTGGAAGACCATTTGTGCCAGGAAAAGAAAAAACTATAACCTAAATAAGAAACAATAAAAAACTAAATAGCCTGCTTAATCTCCATATTGCGATCCTGGTAATGATCCACAAAACAAATTGGGATTTTAAACAGTACTCGTTTTCTGGGAACACCGCTATAATATGTTGTTGTTGCTACCTCTATTATAATAAAAAATGCGACAGATGGCATCTGCAGCCGTTGCCCTGGTTACACGGTGTTTTGGATGCAGACACCAGGTGAATGGATGGTCCTGAACCGAGAGGGACGTTTTAGGTTATGCTGTTTTTTGTGGAAATGTGTAAACTGTTTTCATTGTGTTCATGTTACTTTCTTTGCTCAAATAATCAGAAGGACAAGTTTGATGATTCTGTGATCATTTTAGAATTGTCACGTATTTGTGCCTCGACAGTGCGCAGCATCACGCCAATTATTGCCTGCAGATGGAACAGACACCTGCTGCCTTCAGGTGACTGCAAAGAGAGTCAAGGAAAAGTCTTACGTGACTAACTGTCATGGATTACAGAGCCGGTAAGAATCACTCATCATATCTTATTATTAATACCACAGTGGGAATAAAAGGTTGTGGTCACACGTCAGCTGGTTGATAAATGTAGAATAAAAATAATTTTTTAGGAAGGTGTGACTTCACCAAACACAAGTGTGCTGAGCTGTCAAGCTGCTCATTTTTGCCACTGAGATCGCCGCGCATTGCTGGATCGCCGTCGCCTCCCACTGAGGCGCACAGTGAGTCACCAAGACACCAAACCGGCATCGCAGAAGAAGTTACCTCAGTGTGCCGCGGGAAAATGCCAGTTGGCCAGTGTGACACTGCATTGTGCGTCCTGCCATGACACAAAAATAGATCCCATTATGTGAAAACTGCTGATCATGCACTTGCTTTAGAGAGCTTTCAGTAATTCAAAGCAAGTCTAGTTGCCCTTGACTCAGCACTTATATATACTGTAGATATATAACATACGTAGATGTAGATAAATTCTTATAAATGAACAGAAACACTCATAGTGAATTATTATTATTAAAAAAGTGGCTCTTCACGTCAACTGTATAAGATACTAATTAAAGATTTTGACTTACTAAAACAAACATAATGACTTTTAAAGTTCGCATTGTGACATAACAAGAATTCATTTCAAGAATCTAAAGCGAATCCAGTTGCCTCCTATATATATTTCTATATACGATCACCTGGATGACAGCTCATCATCACGCTCTTCCATAAACGTCAAACAAAGTAACAGACAAGTTGACTTTTACAGTGAGTCAGACAAACAGAAGCACATCACATCAGCCGTGACATGCTGGTATTCTGCAGTTTCCACAGGAGTCGAGGAGTCATCTCACGCTGCACATTAAAACCTGCTGAAATGCCCCAAAGCTTTAGCCACAGCCATTCTGTGCCGGAAACAATCTGCTCGCCGGGTCTGGTGCTCTGTGTGTGTGTGTGTGTGTGTGTGTGTGTGTGTGTGTGTGTGTGCGCTCCCTATCAGTGAAACACAACAAACTCTCAACGCAGAATTGCTGCATCATGATCCTAATATGAGCGGGCATCAGTCCGTGCAGGCGACACCTTGAACAGCCAACACCAATTCTCCCAGTTAACATTCTGACTTGAAAATCATCGTGTTGTTGTGCGTGAATCACAGTCATTAAATGCTTCGGTTGAGTGTGTGGCACGATCCTTCTCCCACAATTCATTTGCGTGAAGGGCAGAGACAATTGAAATGTCAAGCATGCACTTTGACGGCGAACACAGTCAGGGATTACTTCCTGTGTCTTTGCATGATGAATGTGTTTCCCCTCGCTGGCCGGAGAGCTGTCTGCTGCGGTGTACAGGATTAATACATGACCTTGTGGAAGAAGCTGCAGGGGGGGGGGAGCCTTCCAATTACAATATGGATATGATCCGTCACTCTGATGCACACTGCTGCAGTGCTTCTTATTCGCCACATATGCTATTGCCTGGTAAAATATAGGATTGCAGGCAGTTTCAGACTGCAGTGCTTTGAAATGTGTAACTTTGCTTATCGAGCTCACAAACTGTGGAATATAGATTTGTAACATCTGGTGCAGACTATGGAGTATAGAAACAAATATCGAATATAGGAATGTAGTGGATGCCACAGGCTGACATGCATAAATCTTTAAGCTTTTGTGTGTAAGATTAGAAGATCAATATCTAGCTCATGTTCGTGTGTTAAGTGCGGAGCTGGAGTCTGGCCGTGTTTAGACTAGCTTATTTTTTATAATTTCTCATCTTTTGAGCATGTGTTACCAGATACTGTAAAGTTGGGAGGCGCTTTGTTTGCCACTTTGCACAGATCCAGACAAGCTGTTTCCCCTGCCTCCAGGCTTTACGGTAATCTAAGAAAGCCACATCCTGATTTCATCTCAAACCTAAACCTGCATTACCCGATTGCTTGAAGAAATGAGCTGCGAACACGCCGCTGGAATATTTTGAGCTCTTTAGTAAAGTCTTTCCGTTTACATTTCAGGCGGAGCGTGAAATTTATATACCCTCATACTGGATGTTTGCTTGTGCTGCTGACTCACTCAAGGTCAGTTTCCTTGATATTACAGTCTGGATAATTCTAAGTACGTGCTAAAATGACTAGTAAATTGACTGTCTATTATGTTAACTGAAGCAGATTTGTCTATATTCACACACACTGTATTTAGGCAATGTACAGTAATAAACCTCCTCCAGCTGGACTATGCTCCGTCTTCTTTTCCATCATGTAAAACTGCAGCACTGGGATTTAGCACTCTAAAAATAGACTATTGCAAGCAAGACTACTGAAGTGCTATTTTTACCATTTCCATTGCAATCTATTAATATTTAGGCTATTTAGGATTTCTCTCCACCCATGGCCTAATAAGGTACAGGAAATAGTCTTCCCTGCTAGTATTCCTGTCTCTGCGTTTCTGGAGAAAACTGGAAAAGGACACTGAATCACTGTCACCTCTCAGACTGAGACAGCCTTCACACTCAGCCCCGTCCTTGCCACCACACACGAATACACGCACGTTGCTTCTGCTGTAGCTGTGAGAACATTTAAACTCCCTTAATATAACCTGAAGCTGAGCCAGAAATCCTATTCCAGACCTAAATGTCCTGACAATCTAAAATGTCCTAATAAGACCAGTGTGCTGTACTGTCAGGCATTGGTCCTCACAAGTACAGCTAGATCAGCCCACACACGCACACACATGGCGCTCCAGTCATGGCAAGCTAAAAATAGCCATTATTACTGCGAATCAGTATTGCCAGTGAAACGGCTTCCTGCATTACCGGAGATGTAGATTTTGACGCTCGGTTAGGCTCAGAAACACTGTGTCACAACCTTTGAATACAAAAGACAAGACATGTCGGGAATCTTTACAGATAGAAACCATCTGCAAGTAATTGTAGTTAGAGGATGTGAAACGCACAGAGCGTGAAATAAAGTGCTGTTTTTATTTCCGATTTACGGAGCTGCTTGCATGTTTTGTTGCCGATTATTTAAAGCTGTTTTAATTAAGAACCTCTGATGAGAAACGTGGAAATTAGACCAACTTAAAAGTTCCAGCCACAAATGAATATAGATGCCTTTGAAGCAAGGCATTTTAATATTAGCTGTTCTATTGTGCTGTATATTGCGCAGCTTTAATCCTCTTACATCGTAAGACAAAAGGAAAATGCTGCAAGTTTTATTAGTTGCACAAAGTGCAAATATCATGAGACAGCAAAGGACAAAAAAGGGAGATCGCACAATATCGATTAAGAAAATGACATTTGAAACACGTTAAATCATATTGTCCACATTTGGTTTTGAAAGTATTAAGAGATGCAAGATCGCTGAGTAAATCAATGAGACACGGGTGAACCATAAAATTCCCAGACTCCACTGTCGTTCTCTGATGGCGAGGACAAAGGCTGGAACACACCAACAGTGAGGAATCATTTATTGTGCACAGTTACGCGTTAGTTTTATTCTCTGGCTCTTATACACGATTAAAATTAAGAAGGATTCTGGTGCATTCTGAGGTGAGTCCACTGCACCTCAGTAAGCAGATGCCAGAATATATGGTTTGATTTATTTATTTTAAGAAAAACCTTAGTCATATCTGTAATTGAAGGTCTATTGAATCCACAGATGAGGGAAGGAATCTGTTCCCTCGCGTTGACTACATGAGACGACTGCACGACACAGAAGAACGCAGAAAATGTTCATATTACACGTTTATATACAGTAAAACTATGCTCACTGGTTCCAGGAAAGAGCACCTCCTGCACTGCCGTGTACAACACTGACAGATGTTCTCACACTCAGTACTCTTTGGTCACTGTGAAGGAAATACAAACTGTTCGAAGATGATCTAAAATATAGGATGGAGCTAATGTGATCATTCAGCTGTCGGCCAGCCAGTGTTAACATTACACCTACTGCATGATGCAGAGTCATTATTTGATTTGTATAACTGAGTGATAGCAGATGGTGCCTTTAACTTAGTATGTAGAATGTATTACTACAACCAGCAGGATATTTTATTGTACTTTCCTGGTTTCTGTCACCAGTTGCACCAACTCTTAGTTTGCCTTCATCACTAAATCTCCTGCCGTTGCAGATCCTGAATCTGCTCGTTCCCCTCATCTGGTTTCCCCCAACCAGCGCCTCATTCCCTCATCAGTCCCTCAGCATATATTCCAGTCCACTTTCACTTGCTTCCTGCCAGATTCACTAAGTTCTCCAGCATTCCTTATCCTGTATTTCTGTCTCAGCTACCTGTTCTGACCCTGCATGCCTGTTTTTTGAACCTTGGATAACCTGCCTGCCCCTCTTCCGATTTGATTGCCTGTGTCACCGATCTCCTGGTTTGGATCTTTCCTGAATTACTGACAAGTAAATCGAACTTTCCTTGCAACTCTGACTGTCTCGTTGTCGCTCTTTTGGGTTAAAATCTGCCAGTACCAGTATCAGTAACAGGTTCAAATATTACCACCGTGGAAAACGCTTGAAAACACAATGACAGCAAAGAGATGCAAAATGACCGGGAAGCAACACTAATGACCACAAAGAGATGCTTTGTGGTCATTAGTGGCCATTTACTTTTTTAGCCTGGATAAGCTCAAGTGCAATAAAAGAGATTGTGATTACTGAGAACCAACGTTGCAAATTGGGAGCTTATCTGCAGACGAGAATGTCAGAGTGGTCGAGTCTATGAGGATGTGAACATGACTTCATCTTACCTGCATTGCTTTGTGTCGTCGCTATCAACCTGTGCGGCACTCGAGGTGACACCTTCAACCCTGCTCGCACCTGGTAGAACCTGAGGGAGAGGATGCAAACTGTCAATAAGTAAATGTACATACAGTACATCAAGAAAATGTCTTAGTTCATAACGAGGCAAAAGGCTTCTTGCATCGAGTTTTTGCCCTCGCTGCTATTTCACAGATATTTTCAAATTCACTCTCAAATTTTACAGCGTCACCTGTTGTGGGTGGAAATTTGTCACTGATGATGCAGAATGTGAGTGGGACGAATCCACTGTATAGTAAATCCTTAGTGTCAGAACCCTGACTTGGACAGTTCTCTCACTATATTAAAATAGTTCAATACATACTTCAGATGGACTTTACAATTCGGAAATTATAAATTGCAGTGAAAATACAACAGCTTTAGTTTAAGATGTTAGCTAGCTAATTTCAAACATGAACCGGAATTGTTGAAAATGTAAACTTGTATTAAAATATAAACATATACAAATATCCTGCTGAATTCACATTTGTTTCAGATATTTCTGCTTCGTTAAATGTTTGAAGTGGTGCTTCCTGCTTCAAAACAGGAATTGTGGACCAGGAGAGACCAGGACGAATGGATTCTCTGATCCAGTGAGAAAACTCTCAGCGGCTTCTTCAATAGCACTAAGTTGTAAAATACAAATAACAAAAAGACAACAACGATCTGATGTAACATTAATCCCCCCAAACGCAGGACTTAACCCAAAATACCGCTATCACTGCATCACATGAGGTAACTTACAGTCGAATATTGCAGTATTATGGGTACTTGCATTGTTGACATCACATTTGATCACATGCTGCCTTTTCTCCACCTTTAGTGGCCTAACAATTGATCCTTGTGTGATATGTCCAGATGGAAGACAGGATGCTGTTTTTAACACAGTCTGCAAGCGTCACATGACTCGCTCTTCAATGTTAAACAAAATCGGCCATGAATTGTATGAAATACAGCTAAATTATTAAAGAATAATTGGCAAATGGCTGTTAATAATGAAGACCTCATAATGCAACTGTGTTGAAAGGCTGTAAAGTACAGTGTGCATGGTGTCAGATGAGCACTGACTGACACGAACATTTACACCGAGACACACAAAGAAGCGACTGGACGTAGTTTCATAGTTGTGGACAATTTCCTCATGGACTTAAAACCATTTATTGGATGCGACAATGTGACAGTATATATACGTTTTGGTGCCGTCTTTATATTTTTGTCAATTTCACCTTTGAGAGTTATATATCACTGGAAATTTGACAAACTAAACTTTTGATTTATTTGCATTACGCTGGCAAATGTGAGGCAGCTCACGTGACAGCCTGCACCGTACATCGGCCCTGACTGCGTCGACGACACACAGCTCAGACACAGTTAAGCTGTCCGAACGCTGGGCTCGGTTCTAAAGTTAAGGTAAGATGAAAATGTATTAATCCCAACTGGGAAATAAGTTCATTACAGCAGTAACTGGACTGACGACCAGCACAGAGCTATAAAATGGAAACCAGAACAGAAAGGAGGATTATTTACATGGCATTCCCGACTACACGTAGCTACGGAAAACATGTCTTTGAAAAGGTCACTTTGACAGTTTTGATGTGAAAGCACATCTCATCTCTCCGGGGGACATGTTGGCAGTCGGAGCGACCAAAGCGTCACATCAGTGCGTCAGCGACAGAAACGCCTGAAGACGGAGGTTTGCCCGAGAAAAGCACAGAAAAGGTTCTGAAGACTGATAAATAAGTACGGGATGTTTTATGGAGTGAAATCGGTGGAGAGCACCTGCAGAGAAGCTGATCCGCTTCCTCTTCCACATTTATCTGCCCAGCATTACTTTTGCAAACTGCATTATAATTTACTTGCATATTTCTTGATAAATAGATCCTGGAGGACAATGGAACTCATCACTAGTGTTCATTTGTTTTGCACAATTACACTAAAATAAATTAGATTGCAGCTGGGTTTGTAATTTGGGTATCTGAAGCAACGTGGTGACAAACATATTAGTGCACTCATCTGAAGGGATTACCACGATGAAGCTGTAGACCAACCCGTTTAGAGAGGGGGGGGAATCATTTTGATAAAGCTGCTGTTTCAGTGAGCTGCAGGCCGACCAGATGAGAGGGTTTAATCTTCCTGCAGATGCACCGCTGGATAAACATGGCCATCTTTTTATGTCACGGGAAACCATGAAAATGTCACTGCAGAAGTAGAATTTTGCTTTTCCACTTTTTTCAAACATAAAGCCTTATTACTCTCCTTATGGCACAGCCCATTACATTTCAATGGGATGTTTCTGTGCTGTAATTTAAATGTTTGTGTGTTATGTTACCATCCTCAGGTCAGTACTGCACTACGAAGGCAGCAGGACAAGTAGAAATACCTCAATCTTTGGGACTGATTAATGTTCAGTTTAATGTTATCAAAAAAGAACACAGAAACACGATACCTACAAACAAAACGTGTCCATTTTAACTGGCTGGTCTGTTTTAAAAGTTTAAAATAATTTATCTCCTTTATTTATTTGGAAAAACAAATCTGGATGACCAAGATGTGAGGTTGTGATATTCTCACAGCTGGGAAACTGAGTAAATGTAGCTTTAGCACCACGTCTGTCTGACTGGATGAAGCTCTCTTGCTTTAGCTGAGTGCAGCACAAAATGACACATTTCTATGGTATAATATTGTTATATAGACAGACGTCAATAGGTCTGATTCTGGTCTTAACTCCGTTCTGACCGTAATATGTAGTTTGCGTTTTGTCGTTTTAGCGCAGGCTAACCAGCTGTCTGTGTGCACGCTGAAGAGTAAACCGCCATCCCATTGGACCACATGGTGTCCTTCTCGTTTTCAGGGGATTATGGGTACTTGCTCAAACACGCCGGACAACATCCAGCTCAGGTGGAAGTGGCTCACGACATTCTTTCTCTTTTCGGATGGAGTGAGTCAGATTTAATTGCAATCTTTGTCCAGCAGAATGAGGAACAGGTGGAAGGCTACGCCACTTTAGTTTACAAGATAAATGACACTGTACCGTCCTCATTCTTCATTGGAGTCATATCTTCATTAGTATTTAACCCATCGTCTTCTACATCGCAGTGCACGTACAGGTACCATGTACGTGAAAAACGTACGTGAAAAACTTACTTGGCAATAAACCCGTTTCTGATTCTGATTCTGATAATAATGTAGTCGGTTGGAGGGATGATGACGCATTTTACATGAAAGCCACAGCGATCTGTGTTTAACTCGCGCTCGATGAGCAAAGACAATCTGAAATGCAGGAATATATTAGCGTTCTTAATTCAAGAACTCATTTAGCGACACATTTTAGCCATGACTGAGGGAGCAACTGTAACTCTGTGATTCCTTATTCTGTAAACGTAAAGTCAGTTTGCAATCGAACTTCATACGTCATGTATCTTATTCAGTTCATATTCAGCTGAGGTGCTTTTTTAGCAGAATGAAAGTCAAAAGAACAAAACAGCTCGTTCTGACAAATGTTAAAATGTGTGGATCCTTTTGTCAGCAATCCCAACGTGAAAATGTCCTGTGAGTTTGCTGAGTAGCCAGTTTGGAAGCCAGGAAATCTAAGCACACATCACGACTCCAGCTTACCCCCTCTGAAAGAGATCCACATTGTGAAACTTGTGCAGCTCGACAGAAAACTCCAGTGTTCCCTGTACTTCAGACATGATATAATCCCACTCATCACCTGTCAAGAGAGAACACACCCAGTAAATAAGACAGATCAGACAAATAAGCAAAACAATAAGACACAATCCACAGTGAAAGATAAGTAAATGATGACATTTCTAAAACTAGCTCCCACTGTTGTTTCCTGTTTGCTGAAGTGCTATGACTCACGCAGACCAGTGTGGAGAACAGACTGCCAAGACCACGACAGACATCTTGGTCTGAATATAGTTATCACCGTCACTGTGATCGACTTATGTCCGAGCAAAAGCACTGATGTGTGCAACTGGAAAATGTTTCCTTCTGTTGTATCTGTCTTAATAAGAAATGCTGTGACCTGATCTGAGCTCAGCTCATTACTCCAAACCCTTTGGTACATTGCTGCCTGTATAATAGTAGGATTAGATATATGTACTGTATAGTTCATGGAAGACATATCAAATACCCGTAAAACTGGCAATTGCATGCTATGTTCTTTGCACATTTCAATTAGAATTGTGTTAGTCAATTATGTTTATAATGTTTTTAGGATAAGATATGATAAGATAATCCTTTATTAGTCCCCCAGTGGGGAAATAGTGATGTTACAGCAGCAAAGGTGCAAACAGAGAAAAAGACAAGGTAAATAAGTGAAGCATTTTATTCAATTTAAAGGCCTAATTTATCCAAAAGCTTCTCCAGTGTTTCAGGGTAACAAGGGTGAAGGAGATGACGGTGTCCTTATCCTGTCTGACAGTTCAACGTGACAAGTTCCCATTAACATAAGAAAAAGAATGATTTGTCAACCACAACATCTAAGTTTTATATTTGTGATCAGCTGTGGTCACACAACACTGAAGCCCTTGAACTCGTTGTGTCCAGGTACCTACATCTAAGCAAGTGATGACAAACTAAACTGCTAAAAGATGACCGTTATCTTTAGGGCCTAAGAGAAAGGAACGCTGGTCCATATGAACATGCTCCGAAGTCTCAGCTCACTGACTGTGTCCACTGAATATGGAGCTGTCCAAGTGAACCTGTGATAAACGTATCCCGACTTGCTGAAGCCTAATATGAGGACTGTTTACATTGGCAGTGTTTCCCCCAGCAATTCCAAACATGAACCATCTGATTTTACTTTAAATCCACAACGTTTGAAACCATTAGGTGAAACGAGCCATGGACTTTACACTCTGCAGCGCCCAGAGAAGGTCCAGGGGAGGCTGGAACACTGTACAAACGGAGCTGCCACCAGCCAACAGGAGAACAGCATCTCAGGTTACCTCTCACTGAATGCTCTGAAATATAATCCTTGCATGTGTGCGGCATTTGGTCAGAGTTCCTGTAAGTGTTGTAAAAACTGACATGGAGATTCATTACTAGAAAGGAAGCCATCAAGCGTCATCGCAGAAACACATTTTCAGGAGCACAACGTGACTTGTGCAGGTCCCACCAACACTGCATCAGTCCACTTTCTGTAAGCAGTGAAGGTTTATCCAGGCAGGCTGGGTTTATTACACCAGAGCTCAGACACTGCTGCGAAAACTGTTCCTGCTAATAATTACAGTAACGCCAGCTTGCAGATGTCCCCGTGAACGGCACCCATCCTCCTACCAAGGCCTACAGAAAGTAACAGCCTTAAACTCAAACTCACCGTTTGCTAGGCCCTGCAGCCTGAGTTACTGTAAATGCCTGTCAAGCTATCCTTTATTGCACAAATGTTCAGTTTACGACTCTAAAGGTGGAAGACTTTTACATTCACAGTAATCTCTGAAACAAGGGGCCTTAATTTCAGCCCGAGGCAGACAAAAGCAGGATTCTCATCAGCAGAAACCAGTGCAGGCAGATTTGATCAGATGTAGCTAGCTAGCTAACCGATTAACCCAGAGCCTGGTTCTGGTTCTGGTCACTGTCTCCTGGTGCTGCTCATGGTGGGATTGTTGGGTCTCTGTAATAAAGAGTCGGTCTGGACCTGCTCTGTATGAACAAGTGCTGTGAGGTAACTTTGTTGTGATGTGGCGCTATAGAAATAAAACTGAATTGAATGAAGCTAACGAGCTCCATAAATTGGTTGAAAACACTGTCCCTGGCTGACTTTGTCCCCAGCTGACTTGCTTTGAAACAGGAATCCTGTAAATGTAGTGTTTATTGTGCTTAATGGCTTCATATGATATTGTGCAAAAAGACCCGTCATGATCCATTTAGCAGACATGAAAGTAAAGAACCAGCCTTGTTCTTGTAGTTAGCTTGTTACTCCTATAAGGGGGGCAAGACCACACTCTTATTTTGTCCTAATGTAACTGCTTAGCGTGAAGACGTTTGGCAACCTTAATGTTATATATCGCTGGAGAATGTCTAATCTTCAAATCAAATCAAATGGAGCAGAACAGAGACGGTAACGTTACCCTAAAGGCTGATCACATCCAGGACCAGCTTCTGGTGAAAAACTACACAGGTGTGTGAACTTGTGGCCTCACAAACCAGTGGTTTTCAAACTGGGGGGCCTGGCGCGCGGCTACAGTGGACACTGTTTCCACTGTCAAGTTATGTCCAGCAGATGGCGCTAATTAAACTACCGACCACCTTAAAAACACCACAGCCGCTTAAAAATGTAAACAATGCACACACAATTTGTCACCGCCAGCAGGGACAGGTTTGTGACAGGACCACCGAGTAAACGCAAAGCAGACGACGAATCAACATCAAACGCCACAAGTAACACGACCAAAGCAAAGACAAGAAAATATGCCGAGGCCCATTTTGCCGTCGGCTTCACGAGAACAACGGTGGGTCAGGAAGACCACAGTGTGTCGTGTGTCTCAAAATACTGGCCTCTGACAGTATGAAGCCAAACAAGTTCCTGATTCTCAGGAACAATAACTTAATGTAACGCTGCTGACAGTATTTTTTCAAATAAATTTGGCCTTTGCATGTTTGCAAGCAAAGCAGATGCCTGAGGGTGTATTTATTGGAGAGCATGAGGGTGACGGGGGGGGGGGGCTGAAGATAATTGTATCTCCAAAAGGGGGGCTCTGCAAAACAAGTTTGGGAACCACTGTCATAAACTAGTGTAGTTAGCCCCTCGGCCGTGTAAGTAGATTCTTGGTTACGACTGTCGGTTGTAAGCTAGTTACATACGTGGACTAAATAGTTGGTACCCTTCTGTTGAAGAAAGAAAAACCCACAATGGTCACTGAAATAACTTGAAACTGACAAAAGTAGTAATAAATAAAAATTTACTGAAAATCAATTAATGAAAATCAGACATTGCTTTTGAATTTTGGTTCAACAGA
>JAVQJF010095922.1:0-15073 GCA_036023855.1 Gadopsis marmoratus | reverse complement strand
ACACACAGTAGCACAGTACAATTCCACATACAGAAGATGCAACACAATGGCAGCTACAATGTTACTGATGTTAAAATAACAACCAATAGTATTAGCAGCACAACAACAGCTACACCAATAATAAGCAGCAGGCGGTCCGCATCCACTCGACCAGAGCCATGTGCATCCAGACTGCGCAGAACCAGGTCCCAAAGATCCAGACTCCACACACACACAGAGAGAGAGAGAGAGAGAGACACAGACAGAGATAACAATGAAAGGTGTCTTGTGTGTTTGGCTGGAAGCAAAACTTCACAGCAAAGCAGACGTAGGATTGTTTGCAGAGTAGAAATCATGTCAGTTCAGCTGCTCATACTGTAGTTATGTCAAATGTTCAGCCTCTGATTTACCACACCCAGAAGCCATTTTCCTCTCAGAGATTTGTGTTTGCGATGCCACTTGACAATGCATACAACTATAAAGGAAAAATGCCAGCCACAGAGACTGTGACGCAAAAATATGTCTTTGTGGCTTCCCTCTCTGCCATGTGATGCTTCCATCTGGGCTGAGGTTGGCAAGAATGTTACTAATTCTGGTACAGAATTCTTGTTTGCAGAAGTATTCACCCCCTCCAGGTCAGCATTTAGTAGACTCGCCTTGGTAGCAGTTACAGTTTTGCACATCTTGATGCTAAAATTTCCCCCTGTTTTTCTTTGCTCAGGCTGAAAAACAGGCTATGAGGTTGCCACAAATTCACGATTGGGCGGGTTGAGATCTGGACTCTCCCGGACATATACATTGCTCTTTTTAAAGCCCTTCCTGTGTAGCTTTGGCTTTATGCTCTGGATCATTGTCTTGTTGGAGAAAAGCTTCCAAGTGTCAGGATTCTTGCATCTACGTCAGGATTTTCTCCAGGGCTTCCCTGTATTTAGCTGCATTCATTTTAGCCTCTGCCATCACTTTCAAGTCTCCCATGTGGCAAACTGTGGGCCAGAGGTCATGTGAGATTTAGCCGGGAAAACACTGTGGGCATGTCAATGTCAATCTGTTGATTGCAACCACTTTAATCCACACTGAGATATCTCAACAATTATTTGGTAAATACATTAATGGTCTCCAGAGGATGAAACCTACTGACTTCAGTGATCCCAGACTTTTCCTCTAGTGCCACCAGGAGGTTAACTTTAATTTTTTTTACTGCCTTTAGTGGCTCTTGACTATGACTGTTGTTGGATGCACAGTTTCTCCAATCTCAGCCTCTGAAGCTTGTTACTCTCTTGGTGGCCACACTCACTCATCTCCTTCCTGCTTCAGACAGATGTACAGCCGTGCCATACTCCTTCCATTTCTTAAAAATGGATTTAACTTGGAAATGTTCCTGTATCCATCCCCTGACTTGTGCTTTTCAATCACGTTTCCTTGTGGTTGCTTTGAGTGTTTCGTTATCTTTGTGGTGAAGGTTTTGCCACGAGACTGACCTTCCAGATACAGGCGCGCTTACTAAGATCAACTGAAAATGGTACACACAGGTGATTTCCGTTTATCAAATTACATGACTGCTAAATGCAATTCGAAGTCAGAACCACATTAAATCTACTTGGATTCAATGATAAATGTACAAACATACACTTCCTGTTTTTATAGGAGCTGTATGTTAATATTTAATGTTTATTTTACCCAATGACTTAGCTGACATTGCTGTAGCTGATAGAATAAGGATTCGTTTGGCTGGTTTCTCCTACACTCCCTCTTTCCAAGTAACAAGAGTTGAGAAACTCAAGAGGATCTGTGGGCAAAACAATGGAGGAATTTCACTGGGCCCAAACAGCCACCCTCTCAGCAAAGTATTTCAAAACGATAACTGAAGATGTAATTTCATAACTGTTCACCCTCCAGCAGGAAACCAAACCATGCCCCTTTTTAAAGTGATAAATGTAGAGATAATTATTAAACCACCTCAAAACGCCTGTCATCGTCTGTCTGATGGACAAAGGAACTGGTGAAAACTGGTGTAATTGCTTCACTTGTAATTCCACTCATCAGTCACTAAATGCTTTTGTCGTCTCTCTCCAAGGGTGTTTGCAAACTCTGAGACACAGAGACACAGAAAACTGTTCTGGAACAAACAGACACAAAAATGCTCCGGGACAAACTCTGGGCAAGGCCAGACTTGTTTATGTCAATCATTTATGGCATCCAGTGTCTCTCCTTGGAATTAAATAAGGCAGTTTCAACAACGTGTCTCATTTATCAAGCACAGAATAAGAAGATCAATTCAATAAAATTTTTATTTATCCACAGATCCACAGAAACCTCCATTCATCAGTTTGGTTTTGATAAAAAACACATCTGTTTTAACTCGGAAGATTGATTCTTCTGGCAACAAACAGTTGTTTTATACTTCAAGATATTCAAACACGTTGTTATCTGGGAGACACAGTATTTGCATCAGTGCCAAAATCTGTGTCATTTCAAAAGGCTAAATACATGTCATACATGGCAAACATGTCAGAGCATGGACACAGTTACAGATATAGCAGTATAGAACTCTCCACCCTCTAGGGACATTAGATTTGTTACAAATCAGTCCCATATTACACTATGTAGCCCTCAAAAGGTAGAAAAAGGCCTTATAGTCACAATACACCAAAATGATTCATATCAGCAAGACAAAAACATTACAAGGAAAATATAAAAGAGAGATGCATCTCAACACCAGCACCTTAAATGTGTACCAGCAGGTTATTAAGAGAGGAGATATGGGACTAGTAATGAGTCCAGATGATTTCTATTAAATAAAGGAGATATATTGTGCGTGTCAGTAAGTGTTCAACACATCTTCAGGCCATTTTAGATTGGGACACCGCATGCGGTCTGTTAACTGAATCACTTTGAGCAAGAGGTGTGCTGGATAACTGCGCCAGGAGGACAAATAGTAATTATATTAATTTGGTCAGTTACGTCAGTGTAGTTGTCCCTTTCCGGAAAACAGAGACACACTTCTAATCTATGTTGAGTTCTTATTCCGAAGCTCTTCATCCATTCGTGGACTTGACGTGAACATGCTGTTGTAAATCAGCTTGATCGTGTGCTCATGTTGTGTATTTACGTGCGCTCGTGTAGGCTGCATCCTCATTTTACGGTTTAGTTCACACACGGATGATATCAATACAACAAAGTAAGTATTCAAACTCCTACTTAAGTAAAAGTACTTAAGTAGAGGAATTATCAGCACTGGTTCTGCAGGAAAACATGTGATCCCCTGCTTCTTCTTTCCTTTTTTCTTTTTTCTTCTTTAAAAAAAGGAGGGTCACAAGCCAAAAAGGTTGGGAATCACTTGTTTAACCTTCAACAGTCTGATGTATTGAAGAATGGCTCCAAAGGTCATGAAGTCCCTTTTGAGCACCACCCCAAAAACACTATGAATCCACGTAGGGATGTTGCATTGACACAGAGGGGTTAAGAAGAGCAACATCACCATAAAATCACTTAGAACCACCAATAAAATGCTCTGTTGCCTTTGCGCCACTTCAGCTCCCTGCTGGGACGCAGCAACGTCCACCTGTCAGTCACACAGGTGGGGGGAAAAAAACACAAAAAAAACTAGGTGGATGTCCCAGAAGACGACCTCTGATTGGATAACGGTGACGTTTGGATGGGAGGTGGACTATTATAAATGCAGGGATGGGGCTTTAAAAAAACACCAAACCAAAAAAAAAGTTCGCCGCGTTGTCAAAGTTGTAACGGAGTCCGAACCGGCAGCCAGCGTCTCCTCAGAGTCCAGTCCGCAACAGAATCCCTGCACTTTTAGCCAAGATGAACAGAATCATCGTCCTGCTCGTTGCAGTCGGATTCTGCTTTGCAGCCGGTAAGAAATTCAAGTTTGTTTTTTTTATTCAAAAATGCGCGTGTTTTTTTTCCACCAGTCTAAATGCGTTGACTTACATTTAAAGCTGAATTTTGGTGCAAACAGAACAGCCTCGTGTTGCAGCGTTGAAACGTTTCCCCACATGACGTTTGGTGAAACTGTGTTTTTGGGGGGGGTCGGATCACAGCTCGGATCACAGCTCGGATCACAGGTCACAGCAGCCTGTGCATGTGCAGCATCGGTGTGTCCAGAAGTGACATTTCTGTTTTGCAGGTTTTAAATGAGCAGATGATGTTCATGTTCACAGATTTTTATGTTTTCCGTGACCTACTTTTTTTTTTAACTGCAGACGTGAAAAGGACCCCTTTTTTTTTATTTATTTATTTATTTATTTATTTTTCCTGGCAACACCGATCAGGATCCTGTCAAACACGTTTTGTTGGGAGTAAAATCGAATATTTCACTGTGTCTGGTGGGGAGTGAGCGGTGTTTTCTAACGTTCACTGGGCGTGTTCGGTGCTGGAGCTCGGCACTGGGTGTGTTCACGCTTTGTGCGACATATCGGACCAGTTATCCGGTGATGCACCAGTAACCAAAGAGTGCAGGGTGCCTTCCAGTTGTTAAGCACAATTTAAATAGTTGAAAAAGCAGTTGAAATGGTTTAGCTAAATGTAATGAATAAACAGCAGAAATGTTGCTATTCTACAGACGAAGTGATTCATGAGAAAATAATAAGCAGATTATTTGCTAATGAAGGTAATAATTTAGCTGCAGGACTAAAATAAATTTTTTTAATTAAATTTTTTTTTTTTTTTTTTTTAAAAGGACCTTCAACTAACCGATTTACCTCCATAAGATTCAACACATTCATCACAGACCGGGCTTCAGATTCCCACTGCAGAGTTTTGCTGTGGTCACCCTTTTTGTACATCCCAGGCTTCAGTCTGATGCTGTTTTTACAGGTTTGGGTGAGGCAGCCTGTTTGTGCTGCGAGGATGTTCACTTTTGGGTTCATATGTTATTAAAAGACTGAATCATGTCCCAGCCTACCAGCCACTGCATGAGAAATTCCTCACCCTGTAACGGTTGACGCTTTGCCCAGGTCTCATATTTCCCTTCTACAGAGAGCCTGCAAAATGGATGCACCTGAGGGTCATTTGGTCTTCTACTATTGTGTTTTGAGGCTATTGTCCATTTTTTTTTTTTTTTGTCCTTGGCGTCCCCTCACCTCTGTTGTTTCTGTCTCCTGTTTCGAACCACACCCTTTGTAGCTGGAACTATATTCATATCCTGGCTGTTTTTCATACTTTCATGTGAAAACCAGTAGGTGTGTGTGTGTGTTTGTGTCCCCTCTGGGGCAAAGTATATTATTTCAGATGGTGGTCTGATTGGTTACTTTGAAGTAAACATGTTACAGGCTACCGAGAGGTTTCCCCAAGCACCAGCTGCCAGTAAAATAGACAAAAACACTTGCCTCTGTGTAAACGGCTACTTTTTACATGTCGGTACATTTCTGAAGTTGGGAGGATAAAGTCTAGAGAGGCTGTTGACTGAGCAAGATAATGAAATGGCGGTGATGTTAATTTGTGTAATCTGCTTGAGAAACTTTAACATATGGCTTTGTTTTTCTGGGTTTACCACTGCAACATACAAAAAATACAAAACTTTGTAAGTAGAACCAAGACTTTGGAGTTTTCCTTGATTACAAACCGCTGACAATTTGCACTCAGCAGGTGGACGTAGAGGTGTAAAAAACAAAATTTAACTTCTCATATTTTCACAAACTGACACCAGAGATGATGTTTCCCGAAAGGCCAGAGCACCCAAATAGAGGGTCTCCACTGTTCTCATCACCTTTTTTTTTTTTTTTTTTTCCCGAGTAGCTCAACTTTTCTGTTTGGATTTGAATTTCAATTTCCTCTAATGCAAAAGCAAATCTTTTTGTAAATGGCTTTGTTTTTCAATACATGTTTGATTCATGATGAATGCTTTATCAATCTGAATTCAGAAGGGGGCAAAAATGATCTTTCTGCCAAACATTTCATTGGGCGACTCCTCGCATCCTTCAAGGATGTTGGCATAAGGAGCTATAATCTATTATTCAAATATATCTTGCAAATGCAAACCACAAATATTTACACCACACACCAGACCCGCCCGGGTGTATTTATCTTCTATCTATCTGTTGTGAGCTTGTAGTGTGAGAAGGATAATTATCCCTGTCCAGAGGAAGCTTTGATGCCAGTCTTTGCATATTTACCTTCTAATTAAGTTTCATAAAGTTGTTTGCATATTCATATAACTTTCTGTGCACAGGGGGTTTGGTGTTGCAGCACATGACGCACATTGTGAGTTTAACTTCGACTTGTGTTATTAACTTGTTTTTCTTCCCAGTGTGATTCTCAGCTGGGAGGATGGATTGAGCCACTCCTTACTGCTTTTCAGCTGGTGACACATGGATACACTCTTGATGAGATGATGATGATGAAATGTTGACTTGTGTTAACTAGAAACGAACTATTTTAAGACCTCTTGCAATCAAGGATGCCCTCAGGTGGCAATCTTTGGTACTGACACCTCACAAAGAACTGATTACAGGGAAGGTACCACGTCTAGTGCACCATCAACTACAGCAGAGCTGTTATTCCTCTCAGTGTACATTCAGTATATTTCTCCTTCCTTGGCATTAGATTTAACTGGATTTTAAACAGAGCCACTGTTGTTATTTCTGCGTTCCTCAACATGTTCTTGTCTATGATCTGTAGTTGTGGTGACAGAGCAGTAGAGGGCAGTATGAGCCTACACTGCACACTGAGGGTGATTAATAATGTGCCACACCCCAGAGTTCAAACCTGTTTTCAAAATGGATGGTAAAGACAGAGAGGTCGTAAACACTGGAATTAAATATAGATTAACATCGGGGGGGTTGTTGTTGTTTCTTGCACAGTGTTGGGCAGAAAAACTCACTGTAGTATTAAAATATCATCCTCAAAAGTCACTTTACTAATGAAAAGTGCTCTCGTAACATGACTAGTGTCATTAATAGAAATTATTGATCTTCACCATCTGTTATAGATGTTTTGTTTACAAATTATGGTTTTTTTCTTATTCTACATATTTAAGGTTGTAAATGCTCGGTTTAGACTGTAGGACAAATAACTTTACTCAGGGACTACTTGTGCTTCAACTTCAACGACATGTCAGCGAAAAATACTGCACTTTTTATTCTTGCATTTATTTGACAGCTGTATTTGTCATTTTTCAATACAAAATATATGATAATTTTATAAATGCTTATACATTATTATAGATTGAACCACTCAAAACAAAACTACTCATAACATTAAAATACTGTCTGCATGTTTTTAATATATAGCGACAGATTGTACCCTAACCCATGCAAGCACATTACCCATAACTAGCTTCTAGTTTGTATCTAGTTTTGTATATCGATGTACTATCTTTTGTCTTGCATAAGTTAAAAAATCAGTAAATATTACAAATATAAAAACTGTCAATATTACAAAAAGTAATAATCCTATGAAAGGAGGCATTCTGAATAATGACTACACTTTGGATTTTTTGAGTATGTTGCTGATGCTACTTCTAGTAAATACCTGAATGCAGGATTATACCTGTACATTATTTCAACACTGTTTTAATGCTATTTTTACTTTAGTAAAGGATCTGAGTACTTGTTCCACCCATTACTGGTTACTGTGACTGCTGGCTTAAGACAATCCTTCAGGACCTCCGGCGAGTCAAAAGCTGCTTTCGTCGTTGTCACGCACCTGTAATGTGGGTGTTGATGGTGGTGTGAGGGGAAGTGACTTTGATCTGCGTCATCACTTATCAAAGTCGCAAACAAGGCACAGAGTGAGGAGCTATTTGTAATAGGCCTCTGCCTATTGTGTATTGTTGTCAAAGGTACCTGACTGCATCTGTTTTTTGTATAGATGCTTAAGTTAGCCTCTTTTATTCAGAGCCTGTTCTTCAGGGATGTGTGATGCTGTGTAGACAATCTGTTGCAATCAAGTAAAGGGTGAAGACACAACCATTTACATGTTGACACAGCCTGCTGTAATTGATCATCATTTGCTTCACTGTTCCATGTGACTTCACCTCCAGACTCTCCTCGCCAGAACAATGGCATTTTTGATGCCGGCAAGTCTTAGGCAACATTACATTTGTTTGCGTAAATGTGTGTGTGTGTGTGTGTGTTGTGTAATTATGGATGAGATTACTTGATAACTCGGAGGATCAGGTCGGACTGGATTCTGGTGCCTTCCAGACAACAACACGTCAGTTTGCATTGCAGGGTGCTGACATGTTGCTAGGTGTGGCAGCATTGGGTCATATGACGCTTTTCATTTTCAGTGATATACCTTAAGAATTGTGACTGTTTTGTTATTTATTACACAGGGTTGTAAAAGCGAGTCAGACATTTGTATTTTCCTTTTTAGAGGGTTTGTTGTCAGATAAACAAACGTTTTGTTTCTCTAATAAAATAAACTTGTCTTATCATACAACAGGAGATGTTTTAATTTGTATGTTTTGATTATATATCAGTAGGCGCAATAAAAGAGGACACCAGGATTGTCAAATGTCTTGAAATTGTCAACTTGATCTTGGGTGTTACGATACCACCCATGTTGACTTTTTTTATTTTTTATTTTTTTATTTTTTCTTCACTGAAGCAAAGGGCTGGGATTATTTTACCAGATTGTGATTAAAATCGATCTGTGCCACAGTATTATTCTGGTTTTACTTTGTAACATGTATACATCTCTTTTAAAATGCTTGACAAGTCAAATCCTCCTGTTTGTGGTGGAGTTGTACCTTTTTACTGATATGTTTATACTGAAGAAGTGACAAAGTTAACCAAAGATATCAGCGCATCATGTGATTTTAATTTTTTTTTTTTTAAGTGATGTAATGGATAGTATTGTACAACAACGCAACGCACACCGAAAATGGAGGAGCTACTCAGCTGCAACAAATGGTGAATGGTTGAGTCAGCTCGCAAACATCTCAACAATACAACAGTAAAACATTGGAAAAAAGTTTCTTATTTGGTCAGCCATTTCTCTACTTCAGTAATTGCTTTACACGTTTAGTTTTTGCAAAAATGCCAAACATCTGCTGGTTACTGCATTTCTGTTTTTATGTTACAGTATATTGAATATAATGTTGGTTTTCCACTGTTGATGGTCACTATGGGCTCTGGGAAATCATGACAGGCATGAACTTTACACAGCCCATCTTAAAGGCACATTTACACATAGTAGTGTCAAACATAACAAAAATCAGAGGGGCTTTACTAACCCATTTTAAATAAATCTTGAGGAAGAAAAGGGACTAATGACATCAGTGTGTACTTAACAGTCATGTGGCCCTGGCTTTGAAACAGGAGTGACAGGTTTCTAACAATAGGTTTGCAGCTCTGTCACACAGTTTCAGCCTCATGGTATGGTATCACCACTCCCATGGATCTTTTGAGGGTTTTTTTTAAGTGACCTTAAGTAACAGTAAAGTCTGTTAAACTTGTTCTAAAGAAAATTGTCAGCTGTGACTGGCAGAGCGACTTTGAATAACACCTTAATTTGTTTTTTAGTTTTGGAGCAACACAGGTTATAATAACAGAAGGCTTGTAAACAAATAGCAAAGTTTACCGGTGCATATTAGGTATGTTAAATATCCTCCAGTGTTCCTGAGAAAAATGAAATGACGTATCTTTGTTACACACTCCATTCCTGGAAAAATTCCATAGAGCTAATTGGTAGAGGCCAATGATAACGTGGCACTTCTACTCATTAGAAAGCATTTTCATCACAAGGTTGAGAAAGAAAGAACAGGAAAAAATAAATCTAATGGAGAAACCACAGGTAGATCAACTTAAAAGGGATCCCTCTTCCAGGACAGATAGACGTCGAATAGATGGTCATGTAGAAGTGGCAGTAGTGGAATTTCAATATAAAGTAAAAAAAAGTGCACAACATAATTATAAATAAGTAAATATTAAGTGTAATAAATTAAACTGTTTCACACAAAGCGTAAAAGTGTTTCAGTAAAGACTGAATCAAAAAAGACAACATCCAGGTGCTACCAAGAGCTGGTATGACCTCGACTACTAAACCTCCTCTGAGCTACAGGTCAAAGGTCACCCACCCATTTATCTCGTCCATGATAACTGACTGTCATTATCTCATAATCAACCTTGTAATACCATCTTTAAATACCACGCTGAATCTTCTGAGTGGACGGTAAACACTCAGCAGAGGCCTTAATTTCAGTCAAACATTTAAAGCCTACGTGCAAATTATAGCCTGTTGCAAACCTATTTGCGCTAATTCTACTGTTCTTCTTTCTGTTTCCTCCTTCCGTTCCTCCATTCCTCAATGTCTCTCCTACCTCCCCCCCCCCCAACTCTGTTAATACCAGGTCAAGCTCTGCAGTGCTACAAATGCACCATCGGCGTTGGGAACCTATGCTATACCACTACAACCACATGTGATACCGGAAGTCAATGCTTCAGTGGTCTCGGCACAGCAGGTAAAAACCTATAAATCTCACCAGACAACACTTTCTTAGATTAGAGGAAGGTTGATCATTAACAATCACGTGATGCCCGACCAGTTACATTCTGAAAATACAAAACTCTGTAACCTCATTAAAGAGGGGAAACTTTATATTTGTTAAAGCATTTTCATCAAAGCTTTGAGACCTCTTAAGAAATATATTGTTAAATCAGGAGTGCAAATTATGTTTTGTTTTTAGCCTGTTTTGATGTTTGGAGTCCACAAAGACTGACTATTGGTTTGATCTAAGCCGCAGTCCGGGTCAGACAGTCTAGTTTCTGACTGAGCACATAGTTTTGTTTATAATCTTTTCATTGTAGTTAAAACCTGGAAATCGCCTAAACTAACAACAACAACATCATCAACAACATGAGTGTAACCAACCAACCATTTCAGCCAAACACAATGAACACAGAGTGATTCTGTGTGTTTTGTTGTCACTCCACAGCTGGATTTGTGGATATCAAGATGAAGGGCTGTCTGCCAGTGATTGAGTGCAACAAGACCAGCAACTTGAACTTCCCCTCCAACTCCAGCACCCTCTACAAAATAACCAAGACATGCTGTAACACCAACCTGTGTAACACTGCGCCCGGTCTGCCCGGGACCACCGGGTTGAGCCTGGCCCTCGCCGCCATCACCGCTCTGTTTGTGACCAACATCCTGGTTTAGTGGAAAATAAAGTGGGATGATGGATGACACCAAGTGAATATACACACATAAAACACGCGTGTACACACACACACACACACACACACACACACACGGGTCCTCTGTTAGCTATCCTTGAGATGTATTTTACATTTTGATTTACCCTTTGAGTGTTTATATCAGTTAAAATGTAATTCCCTATTTTCTTTTTTTTAGATTTACCAGTAAGCTGCACCTGTCCTCAGTACATTATAAGAGATATTAAAATGTTAATGAGACAATTTGAAGAGTAAAACAAGCGTGTAACGCTGAAATAAAAAATGATTTAAGAAGTCCAATACCTGTTTAAAGTGCAACTAATGCTCTTCATTTGAATGAGTAGTATAAAGTTTAGGTTCAAGGCCGATTGAAATGTTTTTGGTTTTTGTTGGGGTTTCTTTGCATTACACTGTGTGACTAAATTGGTTTTGTGGGTTAATTAGCACCATTATAGCTTAAAGGAATAGTCCAACATTTTAGGAGATGCGCTCATTTGCATCTTTGTTTCCTTTGCCGAAAATTAGATTAGAAGATCTTCTCCTCTGTCATTTCTGTCCTTTAAATTTAAAACTACAGCTAGCTGTTGGTTAGCGTAGCTTAGAATAGCATAAAAACTGGAAACAGGGGGGACAGTTAGCCTGGCTCCATCTATCAAGCTCAATAATTAACACGTTATATCTTGTTTGTTCAAAAACAAGTAGTTTTTTACACACACACACACACACAACTTAATTTGTGAGCTTTAAAGGTTGTAGTAAGTGTGATCTCCAGGCTAGCAGTTTACCCCTGATTCCAGTCTTTCTGCTAAGCTAACCGTCTCCTGGCTGTAGCTCCGTGTTTATCAGGAACACAGGAATGTGGTATTGTTCTTCTCAACTACTCTATGCAAGAAGGGGAAACTATTTCTTTAATTTATTGCCTGTTGTCATTTTAGAGTCATAATATTCAAATGTCAATATAGAGATTCAAAGGCTTCCATGAGTATTTCTGTTAATTTCATTTATTTCCTTTTGCTTTGTGTTCACTTTATTAAAGCATCGCTAACATAATGTAAATTGTCTTTTGGATAATGTCTGGTACTGTCTGTGAAAATAGTTTTTCTTTGGCTGGCTTTTCCTTTTTTTGACGCAAATAATTCCATAAATTCTATGTTTAACCGGTTTTTATTTTTGATATTTGAGTCAAATCCACACTGCACATTACTCATAAACTGTGGGGTAAAAGCTTTTGTTAATCATGCTAGTTTTGAATGTGTGTATATATGGGGACAATGTGACTAAATCGATAATTTCAGACTTTTTATTGTAATTGAGCAATTTGAAATTAGTCAGGGCTTAACCTTAGATATCCTCTATTCAACACAAATCATTAGAGATGAGTTACATATTCCTGAAACTGACACTTTTGGTGTAGTTTTCCAAAAAAGAAATGTGTAAGCCTGTCTGAATGTAATTCGTGAAAGTGGTTATGTAGACAACAATGCAATAAATATCCAAACTGACAGAAAAGAAAATCCTCGTCCGGTGTGGTGCTACTGTTGTGATTTCCTCATTTTAAATGTCTCTCAGCTTGTTTCCAACATGCAGGACCGACTTGTTCTTCAGGTTTTAGTGCCCCACAGCGGGGATACTGTAGTTCTACTGGTATGAAGGCACTGTCCTGAACATTTTTGACTGTTGAGGAAAATATAGGCCTACAGTTCAAAGCAGAGACAAACTGCTTGTAAACAAACAGAAATTGTCAATAAATAAACCAAGTAGGATGTTTTTATAAATGGCTTCTCAAAGGATTTCTTGAGTCAAGTTCATTCCAGCCTTTGTGATTTAATGTAATGTGTAATGTAGTGTGTAATGATGTTAGGAGATACTCAAGAGATAACTGTTTTAAATATGAACCACTGTATGAGTGTTTTTTGACAATTTCCTGGCTGAAATGAAAGGGATGAAATGCCGTTGCTGTTTGATGTTACATCTAGCAACAACAATACGCAGCTTTAGAATTGGTCAATTGATTGATTAGTTGATCGTCAGAAACTAACAGTGTTTCGCACTGAAACACCAAATATGTAGTTTCAGCTTCTCAAATGGAAAGATTTGAAGCTTTTCTGTGTCATGATAGAAAACAATGTCATATATGTTTATTTGAAGACTTTAATGTCTTCAAATAAAACAAACGATATGAATATGCCATGTTTGGTTCTGAAAATTACAATCTGCACTTTTCAATATTTTCTCATTAGTGGATGATTAATCGAGGAATTACAAAAAAACACACTATATTTTATATAAACTGAAGCTTATAATAATGACTCATTGTTTATCCTGAATGACGGGCACAGACTGTACAGTTCATGGTATTCAATTAGATCTTCCTCGGTGCATCAGTTATTCTCAACATTCCTTCACCCTCACTGACTCTTCCCCCAAAGTAAAGAGGAAGACAATAGGCTTGAAAAACCCCTCTTGTCCACTCCCATCACCTGTCATGCTATATAAATATCTTCACCAAACAGGCTCATCAGTTTATTCTACACACAGCATCTGATCACCTGGGTGGAAGGATTTTCTTTTGTCTTTGAGTCGAAACCAAGAACCAAACCGACACACCAAGATGGGAAAGGTCCTATTTGGAATCATTGCAGCTGTTGCATCTCTCATGCTGGGTAAGATTTAACACTATTCAGGGTTATCAGTCAGTTATCAAATGTATATCTGGAAAGACCAAATGACAAATGAGACTGTATTGACAAAACATATGCATACATGGTCTATAAAGTCTCCTCTTTGTTAAGCAATATTGCACTAAAAAGGGGGGAAAATCTATTTTTTCAACTTAACAACATGAAGTTTGTTATAAGCATTAATATATAAGCAAAGAAGACAAATATCACATGTGAATTTAGCAATTTCCATTGAATTGGGGCAAAAAAACGTAGATATCTGAAAATCTGAGCAAGTGAAACCTCAACTTTCAGAACTATTGAGTGAAGTGAGATCATATGTTTTCTTTGAGTGATTTAGGCGAACTGTCTGACCTTTTTGAATAAAATGACGCTTGTTGAACCAGCCAAATGAGATAAAAATCTACTTTAAGTTCTCATTCATAAAAGCACACCACTGATTGGCATCATTTCACACCTGATATTTTCAAAGACGATGAAGATTCAAATCATAGAGTTTTGTTGATATCTGATATATGTCACTTAGAGTTTCATTGTTTATGGGCGGGGTTTAACGTGTGGTGGACCATGAATTCCTCAAAAACAGTGTTCGCTAAAAAGTAAAGACTTAACAAAACATCGCTGCTAATATCCAAAAGTGTTTGATTTCAAAACATTAACGCAAACTCTTACAAAACAATCACTGCCATGAAAGTGAAGCATATTATATAAGTATTACAGTTATAGAAAATTCTACAAATATTTGCGTACGAAACATTCACATTGATATCAAGAATAGGAATGACTGAAATCAATTTAAGAAGTTAGGTCTAGTTTGAATATTTATTTCAGCTCTAGAGGCAGTTTAAGTTCATATTAACTTCACTGAATCAACTTGTTACAAACTAATTTTCTGTTCCCTTCAACCACACAAGCATTTGATGACTTTCTACATACTCAAAATAATGTGTTTTTTCGATTTTAACTTGCTTTCATTTCTGTGTTTCAGTGGAGTCCCTGACTTGCAACCAGTGCAGCTATGGTCTACTGGGCATCTGCATTGGTGGTTCTTCGGTGACCTGCCCGGCCAACACCAGCAGCGTCTGCTTTACTGGAAAAGCATGTAAGTCATCTCATAACTGCGAAACAAAGCTCACACCCTTTCGCTTCAAACATTACATAATAGTACAAACATGATTGAATTAGCATCACTCCCAAATACTGTTACTGACACCCAGTCACACACATAGGTCAACAAACACACCCCAGTGTTACCAGCTGACAAATCAGTATCCCATC